>JAFVLL020007592.1:0-11278 GCA_021397915.2 Tor tambroides
TTTTATCCCCCCCCCCCCCCAAAAAAAAAAAAATATATATATATAAAAAAAAAGGTTGGCTCCCCCAAAGTCCACGGTATAGTTCGAACACTGAGTTACTTTATATGTCATACAATAAAATAAAATAAAAATCCAGCTTTATTTGTAAATTTTTCCTTACAACAAACTAATAAAAGACTGCTGGCTGTAATTAAAGCAAAAGGTGGCTCAACAAAGTATTAAATCAGGAGACTGATGACTTTTCCAACCCTATTATTCTAGTTTTTTCTATAATTTTCAGAACTTGCCTTTTTCTTTTAGTTTGATGTTGTAAGGCAAATATATATTATACTATAAACAAAAAATGGCAATAGAACAAAATGACTAAACTTTAAATTCAAATGAAAACTGAAAACATAAAAACAAAAGCCAATTCAAAATATTCCGAAATATTATAATAAAATATAGATAATACTGAAATAACACAGGCTGTGGGATATGCTATACATGTGTCCCAAATCCTGTACCGCACATTTTAGCAAATGCAGTAGACCGTCTGGGAAATTAATGTGAACATAAAATGTGAAAGCTTTAATATACAACACACATACTACATGATAAATAGTAGAGTGCGCTATTCTCAAGCTCAGCCAAAAATACTGTACGGTTTACAAAACAAAGCCAATCTCTGGTTTTCAAGAAAGGGCTGTTTCTATCACGGATGACGGCATGTTTTCATAGCGCAGCCTGGAAAGCATCTGTTTGATAATCCTTAAACAACTCCACGTCTGCTCCGTTTCCTCCAGCATCTGTGTTAATGGTACTGCTCATGTTTGTCTATTCAGTTTCCCAAAAAAAGAGTGATAAAACTATAAAAATGCTTCCCGCTGAAGGCCTCGAAAGCTCTCAGATACTGTATCGATCATCTATTTAACCAAACCATGACTATTTCTCCAGGTCACATTCTACAGGTAATCTGCTATATAAATATCACAAACTGAAAGCTTTTTTAAGACATTGGCTACTTATGAATATTTCCATTTTATAATATTTAAACAGTAAAAGTTGCACTCAGTTATGATATGGAGAGTCGTCATGCAAAAGCAACCGTTTAAAGGCCACTGTAGAAATGCACGATTCAACGCCAGCCTTCATTCATTTATTCAGTGAGTAAAAGCATCTGATAATAGGAGGGTTAGCGAGTTAGAGCAAGTATTATTCAGCTGGCCATGTGATGTCGGCACCCATGAGGCGGTTCATTACCAGCTAGAATGAAATGGCTTTTATTACGCCATAGATATGACTGGAGACATTAATTTTTTCTCTTAGAAAGAAATTAATACTTTTATTCAGCAAGGACGCATTAACCTGATCCAAATTGACAGCAAAGACATTTGTAATGTTATATAATGCTATTATGCTATTCATCATAAAATCCTGATATTAAGCAGCACAACCGTTTTCGTCATTGATAATAATCAGAAATGTTTCTTGAGCAATATATTAGAATGATTTCTGAAGGATCATGTGACACTGAAGACTGGAGTAATGATGCTGAAAATTCAGCTGCGCATCACAGAAATCAATTACATTTTACTATATATTCAAATAGAAAATAGTTGTTTTAAATCATAATAATATTACACAATTTATAATGCCTTTTTATGAAATAAAGCCAAGCCTTGGTGAGCACAAGTCACTTCTTTCAAAAACATTCAGTGGCCTCAAAGTTTTGAATGACAGTGTTTGTAGTCAGACTACATAATAAATCAAAACAGACATGTTCAAGGTCCCTCCAGGGCAGATTTAGTTCTCCTGCGGCGCTGGTCGGATGCTAAATTATGGTGATGACACACGGTTCTGTCTGGAAGTACAAATCAATGGAATTGCTCATCAGCAGCCACACACAGAGTCTATTAATTCACTTTGCAGCACTAAATGTGAGAGAAAATCAACATAATTCTGCAGAATGAATTTGCATGTGGTCAAACAGAGCTGGAGACATGATCAAATAAACCAAAATATAAAATAAAAGGACATGCAAGAGAATTTAAATGATCTTCCAATCCAAACAGCATCGATGCAATCAATCCCATGGTGCCTTGCATCAGCATGGTTTCTGCTGAGCTTCAAAGTCAATATACGCACACAGTGTGCATAATGATTGACATCAACAGATGCGTATGCATGCAATGAATGTTGCAACCTTGTATATTTATTATGCAATTCAAGATGCATGTGACTGACCCATGAATAATATTTAACAAATGGATTTTTTTATTAACCTAAATGGCTACAAAGTGCTATTGAGACTCGGCTCAGTGGTTTTGTTTAACATTCGGCTGCCAATGTTTAAGCATCTCTTCTGGAGTGAATTCAGATGAGTAAAGCGGCCTGCAAAACAAAGACGACAGCTGATGTTTTATAGCCTCGGCGTTCGGGTGTTTTCCAGCAAATCCACATGGGAGATTAATGCGAAACACTCAAGAGCATTCGGTGTCCGCTCGCGCACAAACACACAGTCGACGGGCCGGTACTCGACAGCACGGCGTTTCTGCCGGATCAGCACTGTCATGACTTTAACACCAAGTCACAAAACAACACAAAAAGGCCGGGAAATTCACAGAAGCATCAACAGTCAAGAGCTGAAGCTTTATAAAACACCTAGAAAGAGTTGCCGTGTTCATCTGGAGGCGGTACAGTCAGTCCTGAGGACGCAATTAAAGAAAATTAAAGCGCTTTTAAAGCACTGTGACTCACAAAAGCTTTTAGACTCGGTTTGCAGTCGTTCAGGCAAATCACCGACTAGTTGGTTTCGAAATATGTAGTTTTTGGACAAAAGCCATGAATAATGAGGCTGTCTGCACAAGATGTGCATTCAAAAATAGCTTTTTAAAAGGACTACTTGTAACGGGACACAATATTAAAAACAAAATGTTTGTGACAGGAAAAATTGCACCGATATAGACATAAATTTAAGCCAATTTATTCTTCACTTTGCCCATAATGCAAGATACAATGTTTATGGGACAGTCATGTATAAAGTATATTGATCTATAGTCGTGGTCGAATTGAGTTGCATGTTTGGTTTGGTATCGAAATTGGCTCATTATCATTAATTCTAGATCTTCCTTCCTAATACCAACATATAGTAAGGCTAAACTAAAGTAAACTCAACGCAACTAAAATAAAATAAAATACAGTTGGTCCAACTTTTAAAAAAGTACAAAATCAAAATATTTTTCCTGGCAGCAAAAGCATTTTGATTTTGTACTTTTTTTAAAAAGTTGGACCAACTGCATTTTTTATTTTATTTTATTTTAGTCTTACTATATGTTGGTATTATTAATTTGTGGTGTTAATTACACAAACACTTAATTACAAAAATCAGACTCACAGATGCCTACTTTTAGAAATGTATAGATTTAATTATATTTCATTTCTATTTATTTACTTTAATTTATATGATTATATATTAAATATAAATATACATATATATAATATTTTTTTAAATAATTCATTCTTAATAATCTATAAAAAAATCTAAATAATATATAAAATATATTGATTTCAGAATGTATAAAGAAACTCAAATATATATATATATATATATATATATATATATATATATATATAGTCAGACTTGCAGATGCCTACTTTTAGAGAAGTTTATATTTATATTATATTTATATTTTATCCTCACCAGCCCAAAGCATATATGCATATATACACATATATATTTCTATGAACTTTTAATCTTTTTTTTCATGGTCCTGCTTGCTTACTTATAAATGCATTTCCTGTTCATTAGATATCAATATTCAATAATCATGTAAACAAATTGAGAGATGCACTACAATTATTTTCTAAATGAATTGCCAGCATGACACTAACGCTGTAGATTATGCTGAAAATACTCTGCAAAGAAACTGAGAGTTACGTTTCACTCTTTCACAGTCAAAAACTCTCATGTTACATAAGCAAATAAGTGTTTTTTGAGACAAGAATGAGAAGAGAAAGGGAGAAAGAGAGAAAGAGAACAGAGGGTGAGAGGAAGGTAAAGCGGCTGTATAGAGTATCAATCCATCACGGGGATGCTTTCAGATGCGCCTCATTGGCTGGTAATGGGCCACTCTGGTCCTGGGGTGGATCCTATTACCTCCGCGGTGGTCTCGCTGTTCTCCGGTCAGCATTAATACACCGCCGGGCCGTTTCAGATGGCGTGGCTACTTTTTAGCACCAAATCTCCCTGAAATTGTGTTCCGTTTGAGAGAACATTGCAGAGGCGACAGGATGGTAATGTCACCGAACCACTTTCCATCCACTTCAGGAGTGTGAAAATGTCAATGAAGTCTGAGAAGGCAAAGGCATCGGATGGGCGAATGACGTCTGTCAGCTGGTGTTGGAGGAGTCAGCAAACACTTGCTAATGACAGACGTTTAGCATCACACGCAGCTAACGAAGAAGAGGTGGAGGTGACAAACGCAGAAGATGCCAGAAGAAGAGGGATGGAGGAAAGGTGAAGTTTTACTGGCAAAGAAACAATGAAAACAAACAGACGGCAGCAGGACAAATAACGATGGAAAATAAACAAATCCAGTTTTGCATTTACATGTGAGAGCAGGCTAGAGACAGTGCTCACATGCTTACGATATACTGAATCAAATATGAGACACCAAACTCTCAAATAAGTAAATGTAAAATATTATAAAAATATATCAACTATATACAAATAAAGTTTATTAATCTATAAAAATGAAAACTATATAAAAAAATGAATTCTCAAATGTAAAAAACTAACAATATTTATATAAACAGTGGTGGCCAAAATTATTAGAACACCTGACCTTTTTTGCCTCCAAATCATGATTTCATTTCATAATGTTCATGAAACATGCAGATGGTTGCTCTGATCACAACAAATATCACATGAAGTGAGTCGTGCTGTTTTTGTCCACTTTTAACTTCAATATTTGGCATGTCCCCCTTTTGCAGCAATTACAGCAGCTCATGTCTCTGGCATATTGTCAGTATATTTCCTCGTCCCAAATTTGCTCGATGGGGTTGATGTCTGGACTTTGAGGGGACAGTCCATCATTTTCAATATTACAGCAGACTCCTTCTGTCGCAGGTAGTTCTGGCAATAAGTCGTTTTATGGGTATTGTAATGGCCAATTCAACGAACACAACTGAAACCTCTTAAATATGTCAAGTGTTCTAATATATTTGGCTACCACTGTATAAAACTCATATATAAAAGATAAAAAAAAGTAAAGTAAAAAAGAAAAAGTAAAATATATATATAATTCTCAAACAAATAAATATTACAATACTACAATATCACAAAAAATGTCAATTACAAAAATATTAAAATGATAAATTAAAATATTAAAATGATATATCAATAATTAAAATGATATTTAATTCTCAAATAACTTGTTAAAAAAACGAGAACAAATTATTTGTTTGGGTGGAGTGTAAAAAAAATAAATCTGAGAAGTACATATTTACATGTCTTCACCACAACACTATTTTTATCACTCATATTTTAGGGGAATCATGTCATCATGGCAAATCCCGCTGACATTTTCATCAGAACATGTACAAATCTAGTTTTCTGTTGCTGTATTTACACATAGGTCGTGAGACTGGGTCACAATGGCATGAGATGGGACTTTCCATAGTGAAGATGTCCTGACACACACACACACACACACACACACACACACACACACACACACACACACACACACACAGAGAGACACAGCTGTAAACTGATAGAGGCCTGCTTTCTGAACAGTTTGATAATGCTTTGACTGAACATCCGCTGATAAACCACTGGCACAGATTAGCCAACAGCTGTCTCGTGTCCAGCAGTCACAACACACACTGACTCACACACACACACACACACACTTGTTTCGCTATCCTTGTGGGGACTCTCATAGGTGTAATGGTTTTTCTGCTGTACAGACCGTATTTTCTATCGCCCTACACCAACCCTACACCTAAACCTACCCCTTACAGGAAACTTTCTGCATTTTTACATTTTCAAAAAACTTCATTGTGTATGATTTATGAGCTTGTTTACCCGTGGGGACCTCAATTTAGGTCCCCACCGTGACACAAGTCCCCATGAGTCTGTGTGTATTCAGGTTTAAGCCCCCACCGGTATATAAAAACAAGCACACACACACACACACACACACACACACATTCATGCACAATGCAAATGCTGTCACTATAGTAAAACTCCAGCGTCTAAAGTTGCAACATTACCACAGCCCACAGCTGATCAGAGTTCAGTAACTGTTCATCACAAATCACACGACACTCCCGTCTGCAAGTTTACAGGCCAACAAATTCACACAAGATCCCATAAGACACTCATATATCAACGCTGAACGCTGTCTACACCCAGCCATCCATCATCTGTCTGGATTTATCACGGGTAACAGAGAGAAACGGAGCGCTAGCCTACCGTGAGCAAGCTGGAGCGTCTGCGCGGACACAGAGATCACACACACACACACACACACACACACACACACGAATCTCTTGGTTCTCCCACACGCTCCTCCATCTCACATGCTGCTCCTCCCTGCTTCTCTTCCCTGTCTGTTGATCATTAGATGATCGTCTGTTTGCTCAGTGTTTCTCACAGCTGGTCAGTCAGTGAACTGGACACACACACACACACACACACACACACACACCTTTACCTAGCTATCTTAAATAAGGACATACAACACCGCAAATCCAAAGCAAAATGCTATAACTTGACATTTAATATAAAGTTATGAGTGAAATCGGGTCTAATCTGTAGGTCTGAATCAACTGTTCATATTCAGAGGAAACAGTGTGAAAAAATTATATTAAATCAATGTAAAAACTCTTTTATCATTGGGGACATACTGACTATAGAGTAAGCCAGCAATTCACAATTTTCTTTTTTTTTTCTTTTTGTCAGCCTCTTTGACATGAAATATTTACTCAAAGAGATAATTTAATATTAATAAGTTAATATTTCCTAACAACACATTCACGTCAGTTAATGGTTACATGACATGCAAGTAAAAAATTAAATGTATAAATATTTAATAAATTCCATAAATATTTAATAAAAGACATAAATAACAGTGTTTTATTTTGATTGTTTTGTTTAATTTTATTTTAATTCTACATTATGAAATTTAAATATTAGTTATTATGTTTAATTATTAGAAATAATGTAATTATTATACTTAATTATTCTTTTCATCTTAAAATATATAAATGATTTAATTATTAGCTTTTCATCTCAAAATGTTCAAATCTAGGCTATTTGCAGTATGTTGCAAAAAAGATAAATTAATTAAACTGATCAAAAGTGACAGTAAAGACATTCATAATATTACACATCATTAAATAAATGCTTTCTATTCATCAAAGACTCACGAAAAATAAAATGTATCACTGTTTCCACAAAAATATGAAGCAGCACAACTGTCTTCAACACTGATAATAATCAGAAATGTTTCTTGAGCAGTAAATCTTTAGACATACGTGACATTTAAGACTGGAGTAATGATGCTGAAAATTCAGCTGTGCATTTTACAATATAATCACATATAAAACAGCTATTTTAAATTGTAATAATATTTCACAATTTTACTGTTTTACTGGATTTTTTTAAATAAAATAAATCACTTTTGAACCGATGTTTATGAATGGTTCAGTTATGACAATGCTGTGTACTTTCTTCCACAAAGCCAAACCACATTTGACATGACACACAAAGCTGACCTTTTTAAAACAAAATATGTTCTCGACCACATTTATTTAGACTGCGCTCAAACTTTCATAAAGTGCTTCTTTATTAATAAAATGCTTCCATATTCATAAACCACCCTGAGTTGACATCTGGATAATTACACCAACTCATCATGACTCATTTCCAGTTTCCATCATCTGTGTATTAATAATTCATCATTCATCCATTCGAAAACAAACTATTTGCTATAAACCACTTCATGAGGCCATTACAGAAAATAGAGAGCATGAATAACTGTGCATTAAGAAAACACATACGATCTGAACTAATTCACAATGTGGCTTCACTTTATATCAGCACTCATTAGTGAAACAATATGGAGATATTGACAGACTATAAATAGCGGAAGTGCATCGATGGTGGTCTCTAAAGACCCTAAACTTCAGTAGCTGTAATTACACACAATGTGCTAATAACGGAAAAACAAATGAATTCCCATAAATGTGAGAGTTTTTGAAGAGGGTTTGCAGCAGGTCACGAAGAGTGAACGTCTTAGTCTCTCTGCTGTATTTCTAACTCAAACTCACATTTCCACTGGTGTTTGAGCATCTGTATTTAGTCGAAACATCCTGTTCATGGCTGACATCTGCTGTCAGATACAAGCCGCTCTGGGTTTGTGTCTATCCGCCTCCAAAGACAGGAAACGGGCGGCAGAGGCTTCCTGTCAACTAGTGAGTCGAAGTCTTTCTCCATCTGATGTAAAGTTATGCTGCGCCTCCTTATCGCTGCACATATATAACACATCAGAGGTCACAGGGTCAGTTTGATGAAACTGAAAACGTAGGGCTGTCAAAATGGCTGAAAAACTAAATTCAAATTTTGTACTTAAATATCATCAATATTCGAATTATATTCGAATTTAAAAGGCATAATTTCAGTTAGGGGGAAAAAGGCTTTTGGCTTCTCTCCTGAGGCCACAAAAGGGCGCATCGATCAAAATATTACTAATGCATGATTATTCAAAGCAATAACATAACAACTATTTTTGATAAAAATGCACAATGTTTAAAATAATGTTTATAAACCATATCCTGCTTAAACGATTAGAAACAAAACAGCATAATATAGTTTAATACAAAGGACCGAAAACCAATCACAAAGAGTACTCTTTTTAATTAAAAAACATGAGATGCAGTGGGATGGAGAAAAAGTGTCTCGAGACATGTTTTTTAAAAGTTGAACTTATATTAATTTTACATGGCTTTCTAAACATGTGGACGCGAGTGCAAAAGTGATAGATATCCCTCTAGAAAATGCAATAAATATGCGTTCTGTCCAAACGGCTTGGTTTCAGTTTTGATGTAAACAACATCTTTTCTGCAATATTTTGAATGAACAATGTAGCAGCGCCGCATCCAGTGGATTCAACTGGATAGGCTAAAAAAGCATTAAAATGCAATGACACCTACATCGTCATCGCATCTTATGGGCCACTAATAAGGCTGCATGACGCACACCTAAAATTGTGGATTTTGTGGAATGTGGATTTTTATTTTAAATTCGACGAATATTCGAAATTCAAATTTTTTTTGACAGCCCTAGTGAGATGCATTCAAGATCATTTGATTTATTTTAAAAGTATCTGATTGCATTTGACATGCTTTTGAATGTCAAGATGCTGTGAATTCATTGTGCAACTAAAGGGAATGTTTACACATTCGATGTAGCGTTTGGCTCAGAACGAAAGTATGAGAAACGATCCTGTAATGAAGGTCTGGCTCACAGGTTAAGGGTTACTGATTTATCCAGCAGAACTTGTCATAAACTTGCAGTATTTTTATATCAACTCATCCCGTCTCTCTGCTCAGATGATTCAGACAGGAAGGGTGTGAGCTTTAGAACTCAGAGCAGTGGAGTAATAGCACCAGTCGATACTTAGTTTGAAACCAATTTAGGAGTCATGGCTGATCAATTACTGTTTCACTGTGTGCCCATTAACAGTGAAGAACAGCAGACCGGAGAGAATCGAGGGCTTGGAACGACAAAACAAGCGAAAAGTTTTAAAGCACTGTTAAAAACAAATTACATTCACTTCTCAGAAATAAAATTAAAAACAGGTTATTTTTTACCCCAAAAACATAAAATGAATAAAATTAGAAATGAAATATTTAGAATATAAAAATATATAAAAACAAAATTTAAATATGAAAACAATCTCATTATCATTATTGCAAAATTATATACTTTTTATACATTATATTATATTATATAATGAAATAAATTATATATTAAAATCTAAACAAAATAAAGACTATTTCTAGGATCATTACTGTTTTTGACATTATTTATAGCAATTAATCAAATTTTCTCTAAATTTATATCACCATAATGTGAAAAAATCTCATTAATATTACTGCAATATATTATAATAATATATTAATATAATGAATTAATAATATAATATTAATAAATAGTATATTAATAATAATAATTATTATTATATTAAAACATTTTATTTTAAAATACAAAAAAAATTAAGCCTATTACTACGATCCTTACCATTTCTGTGACATTATTTATGACAGTTAAGCACATTTTCTCCCAAAATTCAAGAAACTGGAATATATTATTATATTACATTACATTATATTATATATTAAGGCACAACTGAACATACGTATAATGGTAGTTTATGTGGTACGAATTTAAATAAATGCTAAAGAAATTATTTTAATAAAAACACATCAGTGTATCTGGACAGAAAAGTTACAGTAATGAGCAATGTGATGAAATTCATTTTATTCTTTTTCTTTGTGCAAAACAGTGATTACTAATAATATTATTATTAATAATAATGAATATTATGACGGGCGCATTTCTTTGTAAACCAAACCCACTGTGTATTCTTAGTACAGATGTAGGAGGATCCACTGAAACACTTATTAAGAAGTGATCACTTAATTAGGCGCTATAATTAGCTAATGACCCGATGCAGATGCTTCTATGAATGAATGGTGTGCTGTTGAATGGTACAATTACAACCCACTTACAGGGAACCTAAAGCAAATCTGTCTGGCACAGTGACATCCTTCAGCTCTGATCTCAGCGTGGCCACTAAAGCTTTCATATAGCGAATACATGATGTTTTCTGACACGTGTGAAGCATTTGGAGCCAGAGGAATATGATCCACATTTTACTGAAATAAACAGAGCAGTAAACACAAACGCACTCCTCACAGCTCTCGTTCCTGCAAACGGCTTCAACGACTCGTGAATAAAGCAAATACTTGTCAACACCTACACAACTCCTGTTCAACAGACAGTTAGGTTAATGAAAGAGAGAGAGCGGGGCTCACAGGTGCATGCTGGGTAACACCTGAGGCTTGTGTGTGAAATGATTCCCATAACCAGAAATGCAATACAAACAACAAGTGTTCAATAGTCAACATTTAATGTGCTTCTAGTTTAATTTTTTTTTCTGCTCTGGTGTTATTGTATTATTGAGATACTTTTTTTTTTTTTTTTTTTTTTGCATTGTCACATTAT
>JAFVLL020007594.1:0-12564 GCA_021397915.2 Tor tambroides
TTCTACTGTGAATAAAATATTGGCTCATGTGATTTGAAATTCTTTTAGTTTTCATTTTATTCAAATTTAAAAAACGTCCCAACATTTCTGGAATTTGGGCTGTATATGTCAATATTAAAAAGTTCTGCTGCTTAATATTTCATGTATATAAAGTTCAAAAGAACAGCATTTATTTGGAATAGAAATCTTTTGTAACATTATAAATGACTTTACTGTTATTTTTTTAATCAGTTTAACGCATCCATGCTGAATAAAAACATATTACGTATTAAGTAGTAAAAAAAAAAAAAAAACTTACCGACCCAAATAAATTTAATTCAAATATATAATAAACATTGCATGATCCCTGGCAGCTCTAAAAAATGCCTACGGGTATCATCAACTATTTACTTGTTAACTAAACAAGAAGTTTCTCATCACGTCTCGTGCGTATTAAACCCAGACAGAAGTGTTTGAATAGAGGATTTCTGGATGTGCTGGATGGATCAGTGCCAATTCTGTGAAGCATGGCTCTCCATTTCAAGTGTTTGTTTTATCCTAGACTTCCTCCGAATCTCAGTTCGACATGAATATTCACACTTCAGTTTAACTGCCCTTCATGGCTGCTTTCTAGGGCAATAAACTTAACAGCCAAATAAAACTCCTCAAAACTTTTAAAGTCTCCTCAGAGAGCCAAAGTCAGGCCTGTTGAATCTAATAAAGCACAACTAACTTCAAAAGTTGCCCTCTACCATGACATAAAAGAAGATAAATGGTACAAGAGCTACAGGAGGTTCATTAGCTTATGTTTAAATCTGATCTGCGCATTAAAACCATCAGAACACAAAGCCAGTAATCCACTTTTAAGATAACACTTGCTTTTTCTTTTCGTTTTGTCTTTGGAGGAGGGGAAAAAAGGTCAATCTGCAGTTTTGCAATAACAAATGGATTTCCTCGTACTTTTAAGGAAAATAGGTAGGTCACTCCTTCAGTTTCCAAGCTGTTATCTGCAAAAACAAAGTCTTTCTGCACAACAGCCGATTTGGTTCATGTTACTCCTGAGGACAGAAGAACATAAAGTGTGTTTAGAAAGGGTGGCAGTGCTTGTTCAATGCCCTGGAAAGTTTGCTGCACCAAGCAGCTTTGGGTTAAGCTAACGCAGGCACCAAAGTTACAGATATTGGCAGAGCCTACTGTAAATATCAATGGCAGTCTTGAGCAAGATAATAAATCAAAAAGACACTGCTATTTGAACGCAAGTCAGGGATATGTGACACAAAGGTGTTATATTCATTAATCAGCTTCCCTGTGGCCCAGGTTGGAAGCATTTCCACCTTAGAGTAAATGCGACTTTATTTTTCGTAAAAGCTTTATATCTCCCAATTGTGACTTCATATCTTGTAATTTCCTCTTTATATCTCACAATGTGATTTTACATCTTGCAATGTGACTTTGTTTCTTGGATTTGTGACTGTTTATCTTGTAATTTGACTTTGCTTATATCTATCTACTTTTTATTTCAAAATTGATCTAAGTATCTTCTGATTTTTTACAGGCTTCCATGCCATGTAGAGTATGAGGCTTGAAAACCGTGCCTTCTACGTGAGCTGTAATCTTCCTCAGTTTTCTCATAACCTTCTTATATATCTTCTCCACTTCTTCACCAGCAATCAAACTACAGATACCAGAGGGTATTATGCAATACTACTGGCACCATTCCTCTAGAGAGTAAAGATTACAGCTACTAATTAGTCTAAGTTCCAGAATCTGAAGAAAAAACACCACCTGGTGAAAAAAGAAAAAGAAAAAGCAAGCACAATGTGAGGAAAAGGTGCCATCGAAAGTTTTCTTCTATAAGAAAGAAAAAGTACCAAATGAGGGCATAAGAGAAGTTGGAGCAAGCCAACTCTGACAACTGAGCAAGTGGGGTCAGAGCTTTGATGGGCAGTAACGACAGAAAAATCAAGGCGAGGAGAACTATTTGCAGGCTGAGATTTACACCCAGTGGAATTTAAACCTAAATCACACTTCAGAGCACTTAAAAATCCACATCTCCATCTCAAAAAGACCTTCTGAGAAAGTACGTAGTGATCCTTGCAGCTCGTACCACAGGCATTATATTTCCTTCTGTGAACTTGATATTCACATATGACTGTGAAAAACAAATGGAGCTGAGAAAAGTGCTCAGTGTTAAATTTATGACTCCCTAGCATGGTTGTGCGTCATTCAGATTTGAACTGAAAATACTTTTTAAATTACAATTCAGTTCCTAAATTTGAACTGAACTGAAGTAGCAAACAGAATGCAAAATTGCTATTTAAATTTGTATGTTTTGTATAATTTTGTAATTTTGTAAAACTAATTGTTTTGAATGTTGGCAAGACAGACAGACAGGTAGACATAAAGATAGAATGATAGATAGATAGAATGGCAGACAGAGATAGACAGATTGAACAAAAAAGATAGCTAGAATGCTAGATACTATAACATGATCGAATGATTAAATGAATGACAGAACAACAGATAGACAGATAGATTGATAGATAGAGAACAAAAGATAGATTGAATGATAGAATGATAGATAGATCAATAGAACAATATAGAACGATAGATAGACAGACAGAGGCAGACAGACAGACAGATAAACAGACAGAGAGAACAAAAGAGACTGAATGATAGAACGATAGATAGACAGACAGAGGCAGACAGACAGAGAGAACAAAAGAGACTGAATGATAGAACGATGGATAGACAGACAGAGGCAGACAGACAGATAGATAGACAGACAGAGAACAAAAGATAGACTGAATGATAGATAGATAGATAGATAGATAGATAGATAGATAGATAGATAGATAGATAGAAAGAATGGCAGACAGAGATAGATAGATAGATTGAACAAAAAAGATAGCTAGAATGCTAGATACTATAACATGATAGAATGATTAAATTAATGACAGAACAACAGATAGACAGATAGGTTGATAGATAGAGAGAACAAAAGATAGACTGAATGATAGAATGATAGATAGATCAATAGAACAATATAGAACGATAGAACGACAGACAGACAGACAGACAGACAGATAGATCAAAAGATAGACTGAATGATAAAACGATGGATAGACAGACAGAGACAGACAGACAGATAGATAGACAGACAGACAGAGAGAACAAAAGATAGACTGAATGATAGAACGACAGACAGACAGACCAAAAGATAAGACTGAACGACAGACAGACAGACAGACAGACAGACAGATAGATAGACAGATAGACAGATAGACAGATAGACAGATAGATAGATAGATAGATAGATAGATAGATAGATAGATAGATAGATAGATAGATAGAAAAGAATTCCCTTTCCTGTCATTCTAATTCAAAACGCAATTCAACTTCATGTTTGGTTAAAATTCACATTCACACAGACACTCACGAATGGGAGCCAATTCTTTATGTCTGAATTATGCCCAAATCTTTTTTCGTAGACCTCTAGGGTTATTAGAAACAAGTCAATCCCAAGAAACTCAGGACAGGTGACAGCCCATCTGTGCAGATCTTCAAAACCTGCTCTTACTGTTTGTTCTTCAGCTTCATTCCTTTGGCTTCCTGATTAGGATGTTCTTACATGTTCCATAGAGACCGGTACCACCTGGATAAGACTGGCTTGACGGATCAGATGTTCTTTAAATTCTCCAGTGACTACAAAACCATCCTGCCAATCTGACTTTGGAAGGAAGCTCAGGGCGATGCAAGTGGACACCTGCAAATTCTTCCAGATCTTCGTTCTACCATACCTACACATACATAGCAGTTAACTAAACTACAAGACTATGTGTCAGAGAAGGTGTTGAGCAGCCCTATAGGAACCCCAGGGAACTGTTCACAACACAGCCGTGCTGTGAAAGAAAGGCCACAGCAGACCAAACTATCTGACGTGGCTCAGATCTCTCATTGTGTGCAGCAAGCTGTTAGCGATGTGCAAGCGTAATGGCTTGTTTTTCAATGCTGTCATCTGCTAAGGGAACAATAGTGGTTCAGATGATTCCAAAGACTCGAACAAACCAATCAGGAAGGCCACCTTTGATGCCGCACTCACTTTGAACTCACTGGAGACAAAGCAGGGAACAGGATGGTGGCCAAATTGGAGTCCATAATGAACAGTGTGGCATCTTAGAGGACCTTTAGCCAAGGTTTATTCCAGCATGGTGCTCTAAGAAGCGCTACTGGGGATTCTTCTTGCCTGGTGCCAACAGGCTGTATAGTGCCATCTGTCCACCTGCACAGTCCCCCTGGCAGCGAGGAGGAATGACATTGGACAAGGTTACTTTCTTCCATTCACTGACCCAATAATGATTTCATACTTTTTCCTGAGCAATTACTGGCTGAGGGCGATGTGTGCATGTATAGTGAGAATTTAGGAACAAGTAATGTATGTATACCAATCTATCTAGAGTTTGGGCTGGGTAAAAATATTGATTTTTCCAATTCTTCATTTGAATGATCTTGAAAAACCCAAGATTGATCTTATGCTCTATGCTGGTGTTTCATGCACCGCTGAATCTAATCATGTTTGACCTGATTTTGCATTAGGAATTGAATGCAATGAGATAAAAAGTCATGCACTGCAAAATGCTGGCAACTTAATAACTCCATTAAGTTGTCCTTGTGGTATTCAAACAATGACAGAGTCATTTGTTCATGAACAAGACTACATTGTGTAGTCAGATTGATGAACAAATTTTTTTTTTAATGAATCAAAAACATACAGCTCAACCAGTATGGTCCAATTCATAAAGATATTATTGTTATGAACCAGCTCTTTTTAGTGAATCAAAAACACAGTACAAGTGTGGTGTAATTTATAAACGAATGATTCTTATGAACATGTTCTTTTTAGTAAATCAGAAACATACATCACAACCAATGTTGTCCAATGAACAAATGATTCTGATGAACTGGTTCTTTTCATGGAATCAAATGCATACAACACAACCAGTGTGGTCTGATTCATAATCAAATTATTCATATTAACCGTTCTTTTTAGTGAATCAAAAACATACAGTGCAACCAGTGTAGCTCAGTTCTTTCAATCTGGTTTTTCTAATGAATCAAAAAGACTCACAAACTCAAGAATTATCATCTGAAAAATCGTTCTATGAATGTGTTTACACAATAACATCAAGTTATCATTACTTACAGTAATGGGATATTTTATAAATAGATGGAAGGATTATATACAATATCAGAGAAAATATGCAGGTACTCAAATGAATCAGAATCAAAATGAATTGAGAACTTGTGAATAGCAAATTAATTGGGATTTGGGAATTAATACCCAGTCCCATCCATAGTTTTAAAAAACAAGCCGATTATTTGATATATGTCTTGTCATTGTAAGGATCCTTGCTCCTTTTTCTCTCAAGAGGAAAAAAACTTTGTATCCAAAGATGTATGTGGCAACGACAGCCTGACAAACCAAGCAGAAAATGATGATACATATTTGCTCTGGTGCCTTCCAAAGCCTTTCATCTTTTAGTGAGTAAACTGGACTATGAATTTCATGAACAAGAGTCACAAAGTTATATGGTTATTTCACAACATCTTTGGGCCTTTGATTGGAGCAGTGATGTTTAAAATAGATTCAATCTCTCATGGTTTATGAGCTACATTAGAGGACACGGTCTCATGGTCACTGTGCCTCTGAGTGTTTCTGAAGAGAATCAAATGTGCTGAGCATTCAGTGGAAAAACCTTAGAATTGCAATGTGTTTCTGACATCAGAAACGTTTGCATTCACTCACCAAAATCAAGTTACAGGGATTTTGTGGAGGTTTGACTCTCTTAATTAAAGCTTGCACAATGCAATGGATTTCAAAAGAGCTGTCTTAATTGTAGATATTACATAACAAATATCTACTGCATTTTCAGACAGTGATTCTTTAGCCACAAAAGTTGTGTCAGACAACATATTTTCATATTTTAATGCAAAATTGACACTTTGTTAAGCCTTGTCTTAAGAACATTCAAATCCGACCTTAGCAAATGTTGTTGTCTACCATTTTCTCAGACAAATCTATGGAGGATCTTTGTGTTTGGAGAGTTTTTAAACCAATTTTATGGAGTTGCTGCAAAGTTGCTGCAAAGAAATGCAAGCAATATTCTAGCCTTTTCCAAATCTAAACATATATTTTGAGAAGCTCATGATGTAGATTAAACTATGAATCAGTCATCAATCACAAATTAAATCTTGATATAGCTGTAAGCAACATTATAAATGTCTTTACTGTCACTTTTGATCAATTTAAGTGCGTCCTTGTTGTGTCCATTATTAAAAATTAAATAAATAAACTTACTGACCCTAAACTTTTGAACAGAAGTGTATATATAAGCTACATTAACATTACTAACTTACTGTCTTATGTTTTACATAATTCTTTTTTATCACATTACTGCATAATTTAAACAATTTAAAATAAAAATGGCACATAAAAATGCTTTGCAATGTCAAAATTAATCAAGCCCACATAAAAAAATAATATGCATCACACTTTATCAACACATTTTACTATTACTGTTCAATTGAAAATTCAGAAATAATGCTTTTATAAAAAAGGTAACATAGCAACAGTTTGCTGCTCAAGGACTTTCTGTTACAGTCAGTATCAGATCATTATTTAGATCATCATTTAGATATCACATCTATAAATACTTTTTGTTTAAAAAGTTGTTAAAATACTTCATGCTTGTCTAACTGTACTAAATTGTGTGAGATTGTACATAAAACTTGTCTATATAGTTGCTGAGCCCACTTAAAGGGTTAGCTCACCCCAAAATGAAAATTCTGACACCCTCATGTCGTTCCAGACCATTATGACCTTCGTTCATCTTCGGAACACAAATTAAGATATTTTTGATGAAATCGGAGAGCTATCTGACAATCCATAGACAGAAACATAACTGAAATGTTACCAGGTCCAGAAACGTAGTAAATACATCGGTAAAACAGTCCATGTGACATCAGTGGCTCAACTTCAGTTTTGCGACGCTACGAGAATACTTTTTTTTGCGCAAAGAAAACAAAAATAATTTACTCAACCATTCTTCTCCCCCGAGTTACGTCTTCCGCCATTTTGAAGAGTACCTAAGAACGTATTTGATGTAATCAGCGTTGTTTGCATTTGGGGGGGGGGGGTGAAAAGTGTGCGAATGAACGAAAGCTGCGTAAGTTGTTTACGCTTAGGGGAAAACGTGTGTATGCATTGTTTCTAAAATGGTGAAAGACGTAACTCGAGGGAGAAGAATGGTTGAGTAAATTGTTATTTTTGTTTTCTTTGGCAAAAAAAAAAAAAAAAGTATTCTCGTAGCGTCGCAAAACTGAAGTTGAGCCACTGATGTCACATGGACTGTTTTACCGATGTATTTACTACATTTCTGGACCTGGGAACATTTCAGTTGTGTTGCGGTCTATGGAGTGTCAGAAAGCTCTACGATTTCATCCAAAATATCTTAATTTGTGTTCTGAAGATGAACGAAGGTCTTAAGCGTCTGGAACGACATGAGGGTGAGTAATTAATGACAGAATTTTCACTTCGGGGTGAACTAACCCTTTAAAGTCAATTTTATAATTCATACTCTGGAACAACAGGAATAAAACAAGCTTATATGTGCTTTTTAAAAATACAACTATTTATTAATTTTTTTAACTAGTTCATACTTTCATCTCGCAATGCACCGCCTTGCAGTAACAAATCTGAGTTTAACTCCCATGTTATCACTAGGAATAGACTTCTAAATCCTCTGAAAACTCATACATATCAATATGATCCATTCTCTGACCAACACTAATTATCCCTGAGCGCAGAGAACCAGCCTACTCAAACTCAAACTTCTCCCCAACCATGTGCAATGAGTCAAGCGGAATCTATCCCTTCAGGAGTCACTCAGCAGCAACATCACATGGAGAAGCAGTGTGACCGTCCTTCATCACCATGGCAACTACAGTACATGATCATAGTCTTTCAAAAGATCCACGATATAGTGGGCTGCAAGCAGGGCAGATCTGTTTTCGTATAGAGGGTGCAATTGAGAAAGCGGTTCTAAAGCAGCCATCGAGACTGCCTTGGCTGCTGCTGCTGGGGATCTTTTGACTGAGCCGAGAGACATGAAATCACAAGAGACATCATCTCCTGGTGGTTTGCTGGTGCCAGAGCTAATGATCCAGCTTTAGAGCAGCAGCGGCTGTCTTTGAAGCGAACCTCTTTGTTCAGATAGGAGGGTTAAAACCTCTGTGGGTCCAGCTTCCAATGTTTTAATAAAAGTAATGCCTATATAAATTGTTTATCTCTTCATCTTTATCTAAAAACGTATCTTTTCATCTATGCCATGCAATGTAAAGAGATAGTTCAGCCTTGTAGATAAACGGAAGGTTAATCTTAAAAATAAAAGGGATAGCTCACATTAAAATTATAATTCTGTTATAGTTACACTCATGTCATCCCAAAACTGTATGACTTTCTTTCTTCTGTCAGTCACAACACAATATATTTATGGTTCCAATCATCATTTTTTTCTTTTGTGTTAAAAAAAGCGTTAAAAAAATCTATATATATTATGACAGAATTTTTATTCTTGGGTGAACCTTCCCTCTAAATTCAACTTTACAGATTAGCCAGTTAAAATTGCATATTATGACACAATATGAACCTTTTTTTCCAAAATTCAAATGAACAAAAATAAATAAATAAATAAAAACTTATGTTAACATTATAAATGCTGTTTATTTGAACTTTCTCTTCATTAAAGAATAGCAAATATATATATATATATATATATATATATATATTATATTATATTATATTATATTATATTATATTATATTATATATGGCACTACTGTTTTCAACATTGATAATAATAATAAATGATTTTTGAGCACCAAATCAGCACATTAGAATGATTTGTGAAGGATCATGTGACACTGAAGACTGGAGTAATGATGCTGAAAATTCAGCTTTTGCCATTACAGAAATGAATTACATTTTCAAAACAGAAAACAATATTACACAATATTCACAACATTACTGTTAGCCTTGGCGAGCATAAGAGATTTCTTTTAAAAACAAACAAACAAACAAAACAAAAAAAATCTTACAAACCCAAAACTTTTACACAGTAGGTTGTTTATGTTCGGGGAATACAGATCAAATATTACATAAATTAATATGATGCATAATAGCTGTAATACTGTATTTAAGTAGAGTAGTTCAGAGAGACAGTATACATGGCCTGAAATGTATGCATTTTCATTTATTTACATGCACTTTTTTTTTGAGTGTGGATCACTGCATTAAAATGCTTTTCACAAATCTGTCTTGTCATAGAAAACAGTATAAAAGCTTACTCATGATTTCAATAAATACGGAGAGCAAACAGGGCAAAATAAATGTAGCCTTGATGAGTATCAAGAACATAAAAATTCTTCAAAAACATAAAAAAATATTAATGACTCATAAATTATTCACAGGAATGCATGCAAATGTGTCAAATAAAATGCTCTTAATACGAGTCCACTAGAATGAGGTGGTTTCACCTGCAATCGAAAAGCAATCCTATAGCAAGTAGTACATCATTGTTTTGCCAGGCTGTGATGTCAAGTAAAATCAGTCAGATGTCAGCTAAAAAGCCACTGCTATTACAAAAAGGGCAAGCAAATTATTTGTCATTTCATGGAGTTTCTAATAAGAGTGTCATTAGTGAAAAAAGAAGAGGAATAGATGTTTCTGATGTGCTGATTCAACGCTCAGTGCCCAGTTAAATGCATTCCGCCTGTCAAAGAGAAGAGAAGAGAACAGAGCTGAGTGTAAAATCTCAGTGAACTCCACGACCCATTTCCATTTAACTGATGGAAAGACACTCTGCACAATTTAAAACAACCATCAGCCCAAACAGACAGTGTTTGGAAGCGACTAAAATGTGATGGTAATAACTACATTTTCTGTAGCTAGTGTTTCAAAACACCACATTTTCCAGTAACAGCTAATTTTGAGCAGATAATGGTGTAGTGTCACATTTAGAGCAGACGGGAATGAAGCAATAATCAAACACACTCACATATGTAGAGCTGTAAAATCTGATTCCTTTTAGGGAACCGTTTATTTGAACAATTCATTTAAATCAACCAGATTCACCCAGTCGATAAAAGTACTATCTAATCATCTAATAGAACATAATTCAAGCACACATAATCAAATTCCTAACTGTAAAGAAAGAAAAAAAAAAAAACCCAAGTAAACTTGCTGTGAAAGTTCACGTCATATTCAATATTCCTGTTATATTTAGCCCAGCACAGGGTGGACTGTAATTGCATGGCACAGCATGAGAAATGAGGAAATTTGCGCACTTTGTTTACTTTCTGATTGGCAGTGCTAACTTGAAAATAAAAAGAGTTACCGTGGCAACTAGACACAGCTGCTTCTGTGATAGAAAAAGTTATGTATTAAACAGAGCCACTAGTCTTGCTCCCTCACTGTAATTTACCTTACTTACTTTTCCCCCACACGTAGGCTATAGAGCTTTGATTACGTTAATGTAATTTTGCAGCCGATAATTACGCATTTGCTAAAATCCGCTGATTGGATGCGTATTAGCCGAAACGAGTCTGTTACTTAATGCAATGATTAAATATATCCCTGAGAGCTCTCCTGCATTACGCTGCAAAACATAAGACATGAAAACTGTTATTATACTTACAGCAATGATCGTTGTGGGAAACATAACTGGAGTTCTCATACGTTTAAACAGAGTCCTTGCTCTGCTTTATAAACTAATGCAAAAAATACAGCAACACAAACTTTATAATTCAGTGTCACATTCAAACATGGCCTATATTTTATAACCCACAGATCCAACCTTTTAATTTATAACTACTTATGAGAGAGGGAACGAGAGATGATAGATCTGTGTGAATAATATGCATGAAAAAAAAATTGGATTTTTGCTGTTGGTTCAGTTTGATTAATTAAAATGAGCCAATGCAACACAAATCCCAAACACTTTGTCACCATTTCATTTCATGGAATTTGTATCATTTCAATTATTTTGTTGGCCATAACCAGAAGAGCGGAGATCCAAAAACCAACAGAGATATGTTGGTAATTGATGTTTGCATTATTTTTTATAATCTAACGCCTTCTGTCATTTAAGTTAGTACTCTACTAAATTACTATATGGCCATTTTCTTTTTTTATTGCCATTTTTCTGGCACGCAACAAGAAGTACCAATAGCTAACGCTTGGTAAAAAGCCAAAAATATTAAAACGGTATTAAAAATGTGTAATGGTTTTACATAAATTAATGAGACGCATAATAGTTTCAATACTGTATTTAAGTAGAGTGGTTCAGCGAGACAGTACACATGGCCTGAAATGTATGCATTCATTGAATTAAAAGCAAAAGTCCTTTTTTCAATTTAATTATGTTCACGGAACATTACCTTTATATTATTTTTATTTTTCAGTGTGGATCACTGAATTAAAATGCTCGTCACGAATCTGGCTTGTCATGCATAAAAAGTAGAAAACAGCATAAAAACTTGCTCATGAAGTCAGTAAATATAGAGAGCATATAGAACATTCAATCCATATTCAAACAGAATGTTGAGCTGAATTTATAAATGGCAGGATGTGTGAGAGAGAAAATGAAAGACCAGAAGTGTATGTGGTGTAAGAACGCGTCCATCGCAGTGAAATCAGAGAGTGAGATAAAATGTGTGTGTAGAGAATGAGATCGCATGACTCACCATCTCACAGCAGGGTTCTGGGTAGGACAAAGAATAGACTGACCTCTCAGTAATACTGTACGTGAGGTAGATCAGCATTTGGGTCTGCAACAAACCTGTTCAACCTAGAAAAGGGCTGTTGGATAAACTCCTAAATCCAACTAAAATCTCATACTGCCTAAATGCATTACAAAAACTGAAATCTACTTCTTTAAGCAATGTCAAAAATAAGTTTAAGCTCTAAAGTAAAGTTGTCAAACTGCTCTAGAACATGGGAATGGAAATGGTGACAGCACTTTAATTTTTGGCAGAACTTTCTCTTTAAAGAAACTTGAGCTTCATATTTGGGCTTTTAAACCCTTTTACAAGTCTCGTCACATAAACTACACAAAAAATGTTTTATAGAATTAATGGTTCCACAAATAACCTTTGACACCTATAGAACATTTCCACAGCACAAAAGATTCTTTTAGATAATAAAACATTCTTCAAAGTAAGAAAAAAAAAACAGACTTATTCACAGGACCTGTCCCCACTCACAAAGAAATGATCAGTCTATAATTTTAATGGTAGGTTTATTTTAACAGTGAGAGACAGAATAACAACAAAAAAATCCAGAAAAATGCATTTCAAAAAAGTTATAAATTGATTTGCATTTTAATGAGTCAAATAAGTATTTGACCCCTTTGCAAAACATGACTTAGTACTTTGTGACAAAACCCTTGTTGGCAATCACAGAGGTCAGACGTTTCTTGTAGTTGGCCACCAGGTTTGCACACATCTCAGGAGGGATTTTGTCCCACTC
>JAFVLL020007595.1:0-10958 GCA_021397915.2 Tor tambroides
TGCTGCATAATAATATCATTATTTTATTGATACATAAACACAGCAGAGGATTGAAACTAAAGTTGAAGATTTGTAGTCCTAATTATTTTTTTGTTTCTTATGACTCTAATCAAGAAATCAATGTTGAGTGGTCAACAGTATAAAAATGCTGCAGATAAATTAAACAAAACAAGGACCATGGCATCAGTAGCTAAAAAATACACTCTCAGGAGGGCAGATTCAGATTTGGTCAAACTTCTTCTCCCCCAGTACCTTAGAGATAAATTGTAAGACAGCAATAGGATGAAAGTTGTTCAAAACTGAAGGATCCAGTGAAGGATTCTTGAGCAATGGAGTAACAGTAGCCACTTTAAGAGTAGCAGGTAATAGAATGTAAGAGAACCAGTTAATAGACACTTAAGAAAAGACAACAAACCTGCCCAAAACAGGCAACAGTAAATATTAAACCATTTGGATGTATAATATCATGGGAACATAAGGAGGGTTTAAGATTAGGAGTGGTGTCTTTAAGTGATTGTAAGGAGATGGGTTCAAAAACATCCCAAAAGCTGCACCCAACGAAGGGATGGGGGTTCAGTATGGATCTTACTTTGGGTCTTAGATTAGAGATTTTGTAATTTTAAAAAAAAGTCTATATAATGCAAGTGGATAGTGAAGCAATAGATGTGTATAGGGGTGGGCAATGTAACTAAAATCTTATATCACAATATGTGTTGTCAGTTTTTGGCAATACTTGATTGCACAAATACTATTTGAACTGAACTGAGCTAGATGATGACATCACAATCAATTATGAACTGACTTTTTTTGGAAATCGAGTGTTTACTCTTGCATTATCAACACACTATTTTCCTGTTTAATTCTGTAAAGCTGTGTTGACACAATTTGTATTGTATAAAGTCCTATATAAGTAAAAGTGACTTGACTCGACTCAAGATATTATAAAATGTACATAAACACCGCATAGTCTTCACTGTGTTACGGAAGTATGCCAGGACACAGAGATGACAGTTAGATGGTTTATTGACACACACAGCAGTATGAGCAGGAGGAATCAGGTGAGTAACCAGGACAATGATACTTTGGGTTTCTTGATGTGGTAAGTGATGATATGACTTGTCTTACAGGAGATCGTGGATGGATATGAGAGCACACTAGTGTCGTGATCCGAGATGAGGCTGACCAGGAGACGAAGGAGGACGAAGACGAGGAGGACACTCTGGAGGAAACACAGGAGGTAAGTACAGGAGTAAACACTTTGAGGAGATAGCTTGGAATAATCAACTTGCGTCAGGTAGGAGTCCAATGCATGTAAACGAGACCGGACACTGGTGTGAGGTGCTGTGAGTGCTTTTGAAGTCATCTTGATGAATTAGTAAATGAGTGCCAGGTGTGGGTGATCAGTATTCTGGTGATGAGGTGCGTTGGGATTGGCTGGGATGTGGATCAGGCTGTTCTGTGTCACACTGTATAAATTAAATATATACATTTATTCTTATTAAAGTTAGAAAAGTGATCGGTCAAGATCAGTAGGTGATTTTCTTTGTCTTTTATTGTTTAGCATTAATGACAGAGAGCAACAGGTATGTTAGGCTGGTGTCATATCACCCACAACTAAGTGTGTAAAAACATACTTATATTTTACACTTTTAACACTATAAACCATAGCTTCCACCCAACTGTCAAATGCAGGTTCATACAAGTTCTCACTTGGCATAAACATCAGCATGTGGGTAGTTGACGTATCAATGTGTCCTATGGTGTGACGGAAAAATGTAAAAAAAAAAACAACAAAACATTGAAGACACCTCTCTCATGCTATTTGTAACTCTAAGAATGAAGATACATTTTTGTCATGTTATTTGTATGTTGTTTTTTTCTACATTTTTGCTATGTTACACCATAGGACACAGTCCAATTTTTATTTGTCAACTACCCATGTATAGAAGCCATGGTTTATAGCCAAAAAATAAAATATTATTTTTCTTACACACACCCAGGGCCATATATACTAAACAGGACAAATAAGTGTGAGAGCGCAATCCCATAAAAGCACAGACAGGAGTGGAAAGTTCTGCGGGTGATTTTCTGACTGTGCGAAATAAAGAACACTGACACAGCCAACGCATCTCCATAATGACCAATGTAATCTACCAAAAGTAGTGCAAACAGAGCTGATGATAATAAGGTGTGTGTAATCTACTAACAACACAAGAGCAAATGGGTTAAGATAAGCTTTTTTGGGGCTGTAAATAATGGCACAAACACCAGTGAATTCATGTTGCGTGGCATATTTAAATACTCTCCACCCATAAATTTTGCGTCTGAAAAGGAAACTCCTACAAATGCATATGCAATAAGGTCAGCCACAAAAAAAACTGTCCATGCCTTTTTCGTTGCTAATTTTTCACTGGACACCTTTAGTAAATCTTGACATTAGTTTTTTTTAGCAGGCTGTTAGTAAATCTGGCCCATAGTGTTTAGCTTCGGAACACATTGTTTTACCCACTGGGGTTGTTTGGATTACCCTTGTTCATTTTTCTTGCATCAACTATGAGGGACCTATCCACTTAGATTATGTGGGCTCAGAGATGGATTATATGTCCTTTTTTAAACTAGATATCACGTAAACTCACACAGTGGCAATGCAGAAGTATTTGTACCTGTAAAACAATTTTAACAAATTATGCCTTTATATTAGATAGTAAATATTAAGCAAATGGCACCTGCAAACAAATGCTGCTAAAGCTTTTATCAGTACTAACTTCTCTTTTCTGAGCCATTTTTACAACGACTTTTGAAGAACAGTTCTGTTATCTTTTACTCACCTTTATATTGTTCCAAACCTGTAGGAATTCCTTTATTTTGTGCTACACAAAAGAAGGTATTTTGAAAAATGTTGATCCATGTATGCACGTATGATGACAGTTCTCAAATCTGGGTGAACTACTGTTGTAAAGGTGCTCATTTTTATAGATGCCTTTTGATTGTTGATACATCTCAGTTGTTGGACTTCACTGTGGATATCTCATAAGGGATGTAACGAGCCGGTTGAAAATCGATAAAAATATGTGACAATTCAAATCGGTTGAGATGTTAAATGAATCATGATACAGTTGGGGATGGGGGGTTATATGAATGTATCTCTGGGGGGACTGACAGTCTTCAGAAAAGTTTAGATGGTATTTTCTTTTCATCTTGCCTCTGTATAATGCATATTAAAGCAGTGTTTAAGCACAGTTTAACAGTGGGAAACACTATATTGCTGCTGTTCCATGAGCGCCATCTGCTGCCAGAGAGTGAATTTGCATTCTCATTCAGTCCATCTGCTGTTTTTGTGTAGCTCAGAATAAAAATACACAATCTAATTTAAATCAATAATCTGCTTTAACTGCATGTATGCAGGATCATTGTCTGGATTGTGATTAAAATGCAGTGGTCGACTAATTTTAAATTAAATTTTAGTTTGTTTATATGAATAGATTTATTTATATTATTTATTTATTTGATTTGAGATTTGTCTTAAATTTTCAATTTCATTTTGTTGTTTGACATATTTCAATTTCACAAAATTGAAAAATGTGCATAGTTTTGTCTGAGAAATAGTAAATGTCACAACACAGGCAAGGGACACAGAGGTAAGTGATCAAACACAGAGATTTATTGACAGATAAGCGAGGATGAATCTGCTGCAGACAAGAGGTGAGTATGGGACTGAGAGTTAACATCCAAATGGCTTAGCTTGCAGTAATGGATATTTGTTTTGCCGTAGGAGGATCGAGGATGAGCCGGAGCGGAGGAGAATTGGATCAGTGGAGAACAGGAGCGGTGGAGAACAGGAACAACTAAGGAAAGTAAACAGGTAAGTATAGGTAGAGAGTCTGGTTTAGTCCAGGGTGTGAACGGTAGACTGGACGAGGAGGGAGTGTTGAGAGTGTGCAGATAAAGGGCATCTTGATGAGCTGCGGCAGGTACGGGTGATTGAGATCTGGTGAACGTGGGTGCTGATGACTGTTGTGACTGTGGTGACATTGACTCCCTGACATTACCCCCTCCCCCAGGGGTGGCTCCTGACGCCCTCACACGACGACGGGCACGGCCACGGCCTTGGGGTGTGGGACGATCAGGATGACTGCTATGGAAGTTCACCAGAAGCAAGGGGTCTAGGATATCGTCCCGGGCCACCCAGGGTCTCTTCTCTGGTCCATATCCCTCCCAGTCAACCAGGTATTCGAGCCGGCCGCCCCGTCGTCGCAAGTCCAGAATGTCACGGACCTGGTAGACTGACGTTTCCTCCAGGATCTCTGGGGGAGGTGGTGCGTCCGGTTCCGTGGGTCCTGTGGTGGAGGGAGTGACAGGTTTAAAGAGTGAAACGTGGAACGTGGGGTGAATTCTGTACCTGGCTGGGAGCTGGAGCTGGTAAGTGACGTCATTGATCTACCTCCGTATTGGGAATGGACCTATGTAGCGGGGACTCAGCTTCCTGCACAGAGGCGGAGGCAGAGGTCCCGGGTTGACAGCCAGACCTGATCTCCTGGTTGGAATCTTGGGGCATCTGACCGGCGAGTGCTTTTATACAAAGACATGCAAGATGAAATACATCAAAAAGAGGAAATAAACACAAGTGCTAGTTAAAAAAAACAAACAAAAAAAACAAAACAAAAAAAACAGACCTTTCAGATTAGAAAAGCTATTTGTTATAAAACAAATTTGTTTTGTTTTATTTGTTATAAAAGCTATAACAGGGAGGGATTGAGGAATATTGAAAACTTAGAGGATTTTTTTTTTTAACAGGATGCCGTTAAGTGCTTATTGAAGAGATTAGTTTTCAGCTATTTCGTGAATATTGTCAGAATTTTGGCTGTTTGGATGGGGTTGGGAAGATCATGCCACCTGTAAGGAACAGTGAACAAAAATGTTTGAAAAACAACCTCAGCTTTTTAGAGGGGATGTAGACTAGTAAGAGTGAGGTGAAGTAGGACGGTCCAGAGCCCGTGGCGACTATGTATGCAAGCATCAATGTATTGAACTTGATGTGAGCTGTAACTGGTAGCCATTGCAGAGATGCTGAATTATGAATCATTTGTAGAGGTTTGATTGCAGATGATTTTGAGAATTTGATCTATTAGCAAGATACTTTAATGAGCATAAAATTACACAGCATACATAAATGTGTATTAGGCATTATTAGGCATTATCTGACACCCTCATAAACCATTCAGGTTCGTTCGTTCGTTCGTTTGTCCATTTGTTCGTTGTTCGTTTATTTATTTATTTATTTTTGGTACAATGAAAGTAAAAGGTGACAGAGACAGTCATTCTATCTAACATCTCCATTAGTGTTTAAAAGGTAATACAGGTTTGTGTTTGTAACAACATGAGGGTAAATGAAATGTTGAACAATGCCTTTAATATTAAGTTAATGTTGATCAATGAATTGTATGCCATTCCTGTACCTGAACATATCAATACACTTCACATATGCTATAATTTTAAGGTATTGATCTCAGTGGTGTGCTCTTGGTTAAAAAAAACAAAACTAAAATAAATCCCCACTGAAAATCATGAATAATAATCTGTAAAAATGTCGATCAGAGAGGATGCTGGCTGAAATATTCTAAAAGTTAGAATGTGTTTAACTGATATTTTAAACCAGCGGTAAAATAAAGCATAGACAATAGGATTCAGACCTGAGTTTATATAGAAGGTCCATGTTAGAAATGTCATTGTAGTAGAAGAGATTGCTGTGGTTTTTGTTAGAGAACAGATGTAGAAAGGAATCCAGCAAAGCAGATAAGCTGTCACAATGATTCCTAATGTCAGTGCAGCTTTACTCTCAGATTTCCTCCTCACTGAAACTTCCATTACACATTTTACACCATTCATTTGAGAGTTAATAACTTTCACTTGGCGTTGCACAACATAAAATATCCTCAAATATGCAGTGATGATCACAGTACATGGAAATAAAAAGGAAAAGATCAAATCAATGAATTTCCAAGCATTAGTAATCAAAACAATACACTGGCCATAGCACAGTGTTTTGTCGGACATGTTAAAATATCCGTTACTAATTACATACCAAATATTGTAAACTGAACAGCAAAACCAGCAGAGACAGATGCTTATTAAAGTTTTAGTTGTGGTTATTTTCTGTGGGTACAGTAAGGAGTAACACACAGCCATATAACGATCCACGGCAATTAAAACTAAATTACAAAGAGATGTAGAAAGCAGCAACCTAACGATTATCACAAACAATCCACAGTAAGTGTCTCCGAAGTACCAACATGTCTCAATTTGCTTGATTCCCTCTATGGGTATCACAATAAGTCCAATAAGCAGGTCGGCCACAGCTAGAGAGAGAATGAGCAGGTTGGTTGGAGTGTGAAGCTTCTTGAAGTGAGAGATGGAGATGATCACCAGCAGATTCAGAAACACTGTCCATGCTGACAGCAATAATACAAACATGTAGATGATATTGTATTCATGCCTGGAGCGTTTTCCCTTGATACATGATGAGTTGATGGCAGGAAAGCAGTATTGAGTCTCGTGATCCTCTGTCTCATAGGCCATGAGTGAGTCTCCTCCTGTTAGGAGTTTGTTCTGCTCTCATTATTGTCCTTTCATTTATAGAGTGTTTGGCTCAGACTGGCCCACCCATCTACCACCCACTCTGATGCTGCATAATTATATAATCATTTTCTTCTCCCAGTGTTTGATATGATGGATACACATAACTGTAAAATCTAAGGGTTAATAATTTTTAAAACTTTAGAAATCAGAATAAGTCTTTTACTTGTGAGCATCAAATAATTCCTTCATAATAATTTATTTAAAATCCTCTCTCTCTGTCTGAAGCACTGAAGGTGCGTAGGCACCTCTTCTATCCATCAGTTTTCTTATTATTGTTAGGGGCCAAACATTAAAGGTGCATAGGCACCTATTGTAATCACTGGCATTCTTCTTACTGTTGTTCTTCTTCCACTAAAGTTTAGAAGCAAAATTCTGATTCCTTGGCTCATGCTAAGTCGAATGCATAACAAAATTTCAATTCTATGTGTGAATTATTAACAAAAATTTTTTAAACTCATCCTAGACGGTTTGTCTGATTTTGATGAACACTTGAGCAAATTTGATGAAGAGCATGCCAAAATGGACATAAGGCTATATCTATGTCAGGGCGGAGAGAGAGAGAAATTGCAAGCTCATAGACCGGAGTGAGACCAAAAGTTGTCCAAAGTCCCTTTCTTGGTTCAGCTTGAAGCAGCACTGTGCAGACCGATCGTTGTATGACATCAAAGCACCAAAGCACCATCAAAGGTACTTTGATGTCCTACGCCGATCAGTCTGCGTGGTGCTGCTGCAAGTCGAATACACCTCATCTCACGAGCTGACCCTCCGAGCCGGTCCGTTTTGACGGCACACTTACGCTCACATCCGCATGTAAACATGTCGTGTGGAAGTTCTTCATTGTGAGTGATGCAATGCAATATTGACTGTTTTTGCTCAAGTTCGCTGACAAAGTTGCAGTCAAAGCCACAGCAGAACTGTTGTGTCTCCGAGCAGCACACAGCGGTGTTTCGATACTGAATGAATCCACACTATTGAATGAATCAAGTGGATCAATGATTCAGTAACCCTTTCATAAAGACAGACACCTCGACTCTGAATGAGTCAGCCATTTGAATGAATGACTAATGACTCGCTCATTAAAACAGTCATTTACCATCATCTACTGGTGGTTTGGTTTCATATTTAAAAGTATTGCATTTTTCCCAACATTTAACTTGTATGTTCAAAAATTTTTACAATAGTAATCTTATAAAATTTATGCATTTGAAATTTTGTGGTGTAAATGCATTTATGGTGCCTCAGCTTCATCAAACAGTCTGAGTAAATGCATCTAATGCCACATCAGATGCAGCTTCATGTTTCCTCTGCAGTGAAAAGATGGAGTTTGTTGATAGTATGCACACTCTAATGTGAACATTAAAATTTGCAAAAATAAATTACTCCACTGCTCACAAAGAGAAGTATGAACACCGAAGACAAGGAAGTTGCACTGTCCAAAAGTTTGTGGTATAAATGTGCTTTTTTTTTTTACTTGAAGCATATGTTGTCTTTTCACATTATTTTGTTGTCACAATGCAACAGAGTGCTTCATTTACATGTTAAATTCTCAAAAATTATCTTCTGAGGGAGGATGCCCCCACACCCCCCTACAAGGTTTAGATTCAGAACTATGTCAACTTTTTGACCTCTTGTGAGTTTGCAGGTATGTGTATTCATGCCTGGAGCGAGCTGATAGAAGGAAAGCAGTACTGAGTCTCATGATGCTGTTTCATAGGCCATGAGTGAATCTGCTCCTGTTAGGAGTTTGTTCTGCTCTGTTCTCTAATTTATACAGTGTCTGGATCAGACTGAATAACCCATCTACCAAATACTCTGATGCTGCATAATAATATCATTATTTTATTGATACATAAACACAGCAGAGGATTGAAACTAAAGTTGAAGATTTGTAGTCCTAATTATTATTTTTTTGTTTCTTTTATCCCCACCCATGACTCTAATCAAGAAATCAGTGTTGAGTGGTCAACAGTATCAAATGCTGCAGATAAATTAAACAAAACAAGGACCATGGCATCAGTAGCTAAAAAGTATACTCTCAGGAGGGCAGATTCAGATTTGGTCAAACTTTTTCTCCCCCAGTACCTTAGAGATAAATTGTAAGACAGCAATAGGATGAAAGTTGAGATGTATAGGGACATGCTGCCTATACTGACCTCTGAAGACCCTGCAATGTGGTGGTAGAACAAGAGAGACACGTATCCTCACCTATCTGAACTTGCTCTCTCATACCTTTGTGCACAGACCTCCTCTACCCCCAGTGAAAGGGTCTTTTCTACTGCTGGGGATACAATTAGCCCAGAGAGATCACGCATCCTTCCGGAGAAGGCAGACATGCTGATCTTTCTTCAAAGGGAAACTAACACTTTAATGTTTTTACAGAACACCATTAGTAATTCAACTGGTACTTGTGCTGACTTTGCATTTTAATCTCTATGTTACTGCCTCCAATAGTAACTGCCAGTTATATATTTTATGTTGTATTTTTTATGTTATACCTAAATAGTTTTGGTTTGTAATTGCTTCTTGCATTCCTTAATGAAAGTGTTATTTTTTTCATTATTTGACAAATTGTCACAGTTAACAGTTACAGCCTACTGGTTATAGCCTAAATGTGGCAAGAATAAAAGGTAAAAACATTTTTCTTGAAGTATTTGCTCTTTTTTTTTCTCTCCAAAAAATTATTGGAATCGGAACTGAGAATCGATAAGAACCGGAGAGAGAGAGAGGCCCTGTGACATGATGTCACCCCTGCAACTCTTTAAAACACAACACACAGGGCAAACCAAAATGTTCAGAAGTGTGCTTACATTTCTTACTATTCTTATGTTTTTTGCGAAAATCTGGAGTCCATTTATAAAACGGAATTTACTCTTTAGCGCGGAATGCCACGGAATTCGTCAATTTTTGGATGAATAAAAGAAGGTCTGTCACTTAATTCGAATCACGATATAAACGCAAAAAGACGGTTTAAATATTAATCCTGCATCTTCCGTTAGCCTCGGTATGTATGAATGCCGGAGACGCGGTTTTGTTTACTACACAAATACTGAAGCACACTTTCGGCCTCTGCATCTCACTACATGAACACATGAACTTACAGGCTGTGAGAGTCACTTCATGAGAATTTTACCATTTCATTTGAGAAAACAAGCATCATATCATACTGTATACACCATAGACTGTAAAAAAAGATGGACAACGCATCTCCGCTTCCTTCCACTATAGAAAAGTGAAGCCAAAGGATCTCAGTATTCCCGTTGCCATCTTGAGAAAATGACGTCATTTGGAGCCCGAGTCTGTGCAGTAGAGATTCGTTTGGAGCCCGAATCTGTGCAGTAGTGTCGCGAGGTGGAGCCACGGTATCAAACTCCCGCAGATCCAATCGACCATAACAACACGCCGCGTTTTTATAGCATCGAATTGCTAGCTAAAATCAAACTTATCACAAAAACGAACAATTGAACATATATCAGTGTGATAACAACGAACTTAAATGACCAAAACCATAATTCGGAAAATTGTATTGGAAGTGTAATTAATTTTTTTATTTTGACTCAATTTTAATTCGTTTACATGGAGAGGGCGGGGTTTTTGACCTGTATTGCAGCCTGCAGTACAAAGGAGTACTAAAGAGTACAAAGGAGTACTAAAGAGCCCGCAGCTTCACTTTTCAGGACGTGTGAGGCACACCTGGTATACACCGGTATACACACAGAAACTTCACGGCAACCTGTCAAAATAAAAGTGCGGTTTAACATATAACAGAAATATATTACTCTTGTATTACTTTTGTACAGTATAATGTATGTCTTTATATATTCCATTTACTGTCAAATTTAAATAAAACAATTAAATGATAAAAATAATTATTACAACCACATTAACCACTTAATTGTAGAAAAAATACAATTATTATTATTTAAACTTTTTTAAAGGAATATTCACACAATTTCTCTACCATGTATTAATTTTAACAGTAAACTTCTTTTTGTTCACCAGAAAATAAAAGGGTTTCATTTTCATTTGATTAAAAATAATTATATGTTTCATGCCTTCATTTGATTATCAGAAAAAATAAACACACAAGAATTTCTGGAAGAAAAAAAAGAAAAAAATTGTAGGGCCCAATTGTTCAAAATGTTGAAATTGAGAGTTTTTGACTTAATTTTTCACTGAAAAATGTTTTTGTTATTACACAGAGAGTAAAGTATACTCTTAGAAGAGATCGAACCTTTAGAGTTCAAAAAAGAACTTTAAAGTGCAAATATGAACTTCTAGCTATCAAAAAGGTTCAAAGTTGAACTTAAAGGTTCTATAATGAT
>JAFVLL020007596.1:0-68793 GCA_021397915.2 Tor tambroides
CATGATTGAATCAAATTTAAAACAATGTGAAAAAACAAGTTAGGACAACTTAATTTTTATGAGTATTCAACTTAATAATTGTTAGTTTTAACACAATTTTCTAAGTATATATAACACAATATAGTTTATTGGTTGAACTTAATTTCAGAAGAAATTGCCTTAACTCAAAAAAATTGATGCAAACTGTTGCGTTGATTTTTTTTTGTTTGCGTCCAAACAATATTTTTTACAGTGTAGTGAATAAACTGTGATAATGTGAGAAATGTTGAAGGTGTCTGAATAAATGTTGGTTTGACTGTATATATAATGCAAAACAAACACACTGTCTTTTGTTTTCTCTTTTCATATATATCTCACACGCTCAGTTAAGCAGGTGATTGACTGTAGCAGCACCTGTCAGAGAAACGCAATGTCAAGTTGAACAGGAGGTTCAGGCCACATTTGACAGAATGAAGCCAAGAAAAAGCAGACAGCAACAGTAGCCTTACACATATTATCTTTCATTTCTTCTTCTTTTTCATTTGTGCCAATGCAGAAAATAAGTGTGTTCATCAAACATTTGATGACTGTTTGAGCTGCTCAGTTGCCGTTTGCAATAATGTCGATGGCTGTTATCGCTAACCCAATCTGTGAGTGTTCAGTGATCGAATGTTTTTCATGGTTGAAATAATGGTGGACGTTCATTGGTGAATGTGTTTTCAAAGGTTGTGTTGTGTGTTCTTGGGTTCATCTGTTTCTTCTCATAAACTCAAGTTGCTTTTGGCCTTCTATTGATTCTACAGTGACATATATTTGCGATTAAAGCCAAACTCATTCACTCATTAACATCGAGTAGGAGTGAAAATCATTACCGCAGGCCTGTGTGTTTCATTTACAATTCACTCCACTCATTTGGGTCAGTAATCTTCTTTTATAAGTCTGTAGTGGATTTACTGCACAAGACACACAGCGTGTCCATAAATAAATGAAGTTAGACAGCTCAAGTGCATTATAATCCTCGTGAAACTGCTCTTGCTCAAGCATGCTGTATATTCAATGAAATGACAGGAGCCATGATTCTGGAGACATGCGACAAAGTAGGCTATAGAATGCAAAAAGTTGAAAATTAACTCTGGGTTAGGGTTATATATTTTTCCCCCTCATCATTTTATGTGTCAACACCAGGGTTATTATCATTGACTTAAACTAAAAACATTTGAAAATAAAAACGTACTTGAAATTAAATACAAATATATAATAAAAAACTCAAATTAGCCATTAAAATGCTTTATATATATTGTGTTAAAAATAAATTGCGTATAATTATATGTAATTATTTCTTTAATTATTATTCATATATAATTAATATACAAATAATAAATATAAAAACAATTAAACTTATTTTATTTCAGCTATTTCATTTGGTTTAAGTTCTAAAATCCTGAAGTACTAAGAGTAAAAGTAAATAAAGAAATCTATATAGAAATATTTGTAAAAGAAACCTAATTAAAAAAAAAAATAAATAAATTATTAAAATTCTAACTCAATTTTAAATGAAAACAGAAAATATGAAAATAAAATCTCATTCAAAATATTAACAAAAACTAGAATAGTTTTTACTAATTATGCTAAAACAACATTGTCAGATTGATTGATTGATTGATTTATTGATTGATTTATTGATTGATTGAGAACCTTCAGGATAAAGACTGATTTGTTACTGTCTGATTTTTCTAAATATTTTCATAAATATCAAAACTGTGAGCTGAGTTCGTAATAAAAGTATATATTTTTAGTAGACATAGTAGCAATATTTCTTTAACAAATATTTATTCATATTTCTGCTTCTGTTTAATTTAGAAATTTGAATGCATATGAAGTACCAAGATAGGCTGGTTTTTGGTGTCATAATTTTGATCAAATAATAAACAGTAAATCAATCTGAACTGGTAATAGCATTCTCTGATTTATTTGTGCAAATATAGTTATTTTCAAACCTAATGGTAACATTGCGAGACATTTTTTCCCATCATGTCTTAAAGCGTAGACATGTGTATCCTGTATAATGTTATTCCTCACCTGGTCGTGTCGTTTCTGTAGTCTTCCAGCTCGTCTCAGGAGCGGCTGCATCAGTTGCCGTTCCAGCCCACACTGGACGAGCTGCACTTCCTGTCCAAACACTTTGGCAGCACTGAGAGCATCACTGACGACGACGGCCGGAGGTCACCGCATGTGCGGCCGCGCTCGCGGAGTCTGAGGTACACAATCACATGTGAAGCACATTTCAACCTGTTAATCCAAAATATCACCATATTGTCCTCTCTCTACAGTCCAGGGCGATCACCTTCCTGTTACGACAATGAGATTGTTATGATGAACCATGTTTATAAGGAGCGCTTCCCTAAGGTTAGCCAGACACAAACACGCACTCCAGACTAATATCAGACTGATCTGAGATAATGTCGTTGTGATTGCATTGGTGCATGATTTTCCAGAAATATTAACAAGTGTTAATATATCCCCTGTTGAAGACGATATTTAAACGTTTACCTTCAGGCCACAGCTCAGATGGAGGAGCGCTTGGCTGAGTTCATCGAGTCGTACTCGCCTGAGAACGTGCTGCCGCTGGCTGACGGGGTCCTCAGCTTCATCCACCACCAGATCGCAGAGCTGTCCCGAAACTGCCTGACCAAATCTCGTGAAGGCGTCATTACCACTGTCTACTTCTATGAGCTGCAGGAAAACCTGGAGAAGCTTCTGCATGAAGTGAGCGTATGTGTGGGCTGGATATGAGTGTGTGTGTTTCAGCTAATATGAATTAATATCTCACTTTATTTGACTGGATTATTCAATTGTTTTATTAGTTACATAATATTTAATTACCTCAGTGCTTGTTTGTTTAAAGAAAATATCTAGTTAATATCTAGTTAAAGGATCATTTATAATATATTTTTACTTTTTTTTAGTTGTGTTAAAATACCAGAAATTTCCAGAATTTCTCTGTATTGGTAAATGTTAAAATACTTCTCACTTTTTTTAAAGAACATTATATTTTATATATATATATATATATATATCACTTATAAGGCACAATTTCTCAAAAGTAAATAATTAAATTAATATTTAAATATATATATATAATAAATAAATATTAAACATTAAATATGAAAATATTAAATATTTTAATAAATTTAAAATATTGTTGAGTGACATGTTGATAACTGTAACCCTGCAAATGAAAAATTAAATGCCACACGCTTGTACTTACATGAAAATCCAATCTAAACATAATAAAAATGAAAAAAATAATGCAAATTAATGCTTCAATGGGATACAATAGATATTTATTGATTTGTTTAGTAATTTAATAATTATTTTAAGGATTATTGTTTTAATAATAATATTATTTTAAGTTATTATTAAATATTTAAAGACTTATTTAAATATTTTAAATATTTATTTGATTATTACCATTTTATTGAATTATTTTATTAGGAGTAATTTGTCCCACCATAAATTGCATCCATGATCAAATGTTTTCTTTGAGCTTCAGATGTTGTAAACAGATTTATATTTGTCTGCAAAACTAATTTCAAGCATCCTGAGAATTCACTTAAGCATGTCTGAACTGTTGACTGACAATTTTAATATTCTGATTAAGATTTTTCAGAGATTTCAGTGGTCATATGTGGCTCTAATTGAAGAATCACTCACACATTTTTTGTTTTTTTATTTAATGATCTTCTGTTATCTGTCAGGCCTATGAGCGATCAGAGAGCTCAGAGCTGACCTTCATCACAGAGCTGGTGAAGAAACTCTTCATCATCATCTCTCGCCCTGCCCGACTGCTTGAATGTCTGGTGAGTGTCTCCACACACACACACACACACACACACCCACACGACTTGATCTGCCAGTCGCTGGGCTTGGTCGCTTCTTCAGCCTACGTTGTGTAGTTGCCATGACAACTGGTTGATGGGGTCACCAGGGGTCAGGAGAAGAAAGTACAATGTGCTGAAAGGCTTGAGTGTAACAAACACCTCGACTGGTATTATCAAACACAAAAGACCCCCTGAAAATGTGTCCAGCAGTGCAAACACTGGAAATACGGATTGCTGGATAAATAAATAATATGGATCACCAGATAAATACATATGTGGACGTGAAATATTGAGATATTATGGTCACACTTTACAATAAAGTCCCTTTAGTGAACGCTAATGCATTAACAAACAAACAGCAATAGATTTGTTACAGTGTTTATTACTCTTTCTTAACATTATTTGATAAAAATACAACTGATAACTTTTAGTTTATGTTAGCTCAGGTCCATTAAATATCATAGAATTTTGATTTTAATCATGTATTAGTAAATGTTGAGATCTAAGATTCATTAATTATTTATTAGTTATTATTTTAGTAGTTTTCATGGTTAGTCCATGTAAACTAAAGTGTTACTATTATTTTATCTGAATACCTGAATACTGTATTACAGTTTCCAAAAAATATTAAGCAGCACAGCTGTTTTCAACATTTATAATAATCAGAAATGTTTCAGAGCAGCAAATCAGCATATTAGAAGGATTTCTGAAGGATCATGTGACACTGAAGACTGGAGTAATGACGCTGAAAATTCAGCTTTACATCACTGGAATAAATTACATTTTAAAATATATACAAATAGAAAACAGTTATTTGAAATTGTAATAATATTTCAGAATATTACAGTTTTTACTGTATTTTTGATCAAATAAATGCAGCTTTGGTGAGCATAAGAGGTGTCTCTTAAAATCTACAAACCCTAAACATTTGAACAGAACTATGTTTGACTACAGAATGCAGCAATTGACCAAAAAACAACATTGTTTGCGTGTTTTCTCAGGAGTTTAACCCTGAAGAGTTCTACCACCTACTGGAGGCAGCAGAAGACCACGCTAAAGAGGGCCAGCTAATGAAAGCAGACATCCCGCGATACATCATCAGCCAGCTCGGCCTGACCAGAGACCCTCTGGAAGGTGAGAGAGACGAACACGACTGAACATCCTCACACAGCGAGCGCGTTTGTCTCTGGAGGGAAAGAGCATAGAAGGAGCCGGAAAATGTAGGTCATGCTGAGAGCCGTTGTTGAGATTATGGAGCAGGTTAAGGTGGCGCACAGGCGATGGGAAGTTTGTATTCCTGCCAAGAACGCAGGGAAATGTGTAAGCACCGCTGTGAACCTGGCAAACAGCAGCCCGCTCTGAGTAATGGGGCCTTTTATAAAAACATACACTTAGTCTATCTCACTGCACAACTAAACACAACAAAACACTTTTCAGGCAGAAAATGCTCTCTGAATATCTTTGAATGCTGCTTAGCTTATTTAGTTAAAGCTTCAGAGTGTGTTTTCTCCTCTATCCCAGCTTAATTTACAGATATATGTAAGATGTTTTTACTGTATGTTCATTTCCACCACATAAACAGTCTGACTCAATGCTCTGTTTGTTCCAGCATCACACCAGTCCTAATTAATAGCACTGGCTCAACCAATGGCGTTGAGTTTAGGCCATTGACTGACCAATGGTAGACTGAGGTAGCGTTTGAAAAACAATCATTATTTTTGCAGTTCAGTTTAGTGGATCAAATCATCATATCAGAAGGATTTATGAAGAATCATGTGACATTGAAGACTGGAGCGATGATGCTGAAAATTCAGCTTTACATCACAGGAATAAATTACATTTGAAAATATATTCCAATAGAAAACAGCTATTTTAAATTGTAATAATATTTCATAATTTTACTGTATTTATTGTATTTTTGATCAAATAAAGGCAGCCTTGGTGAGCATAAGAGACTATTTTCAAAAACATCATATTAATTTAATTGATTTAGTTTAATTTGGGCTATTAATTTGACTGAAACTGTAAGTAAACTAAAAAGAACTATTTCTCAAACAACACATTTATGTCATTTTATTCCTCAAAGGCAGTATATGTTTATTGGATTAGAATTAATTTTAGTGCTGCTAATATCACAGATTTTACACAATTTAATTTAATTTAATATCTAATTCTATTTCATTTAATTTCAAATTTAAACAATGGACTTTAATTGAACATTGAACTTAATTGATTTAACTTCATATCATTGCATTCACTGAGTAGAAGCTATGTATCTAATCCATTTCATTTGGATCCGTCTCAGAATCCATCACATCATTTATCTGGATGCAGTTTGAAATCCTGCACAGCTCTGTGTTTCATTCAGCTTTAGATGCACACTGTGAAACTGAATCTCTTGGAAAACAGGTTTAACTCAGGTCACTCAAATCTGGTGTGAAATTGCAAAGACTTGTTTCAGTCCCCTCACTTCATTTTCTGGCTGCACAAGATGAAATGAAGTTTAAAATCCCAGATGTGTTGAAGGTGTTATTTTCTATATGCTGGTTTATTGAACTCAGCTAGAGTCTGATAAAGAAAGTGCTGGTTTAATTGCTGCTTGTTTGTGTTTATTTCAGTGTTGTTTATTTATATCACAGTCTTTATTTAGATCAGTGATGCTTCATATTTCTCTCTAGAATGGATGGATGCTGTAGCGACTGGAAGTGTTGTTTTTAGACTCGATTAGGCAATATGCTGCTGAACTACTCATAGACAGGCAGATGGCTAATTATTTATGAATGTTAGATAGTTCTTCATTTGTTGAGAGTGATGAATTGTTAAAGTTTTGGGTACATATACATTCAAATGTTTGGGGTCAGTTAGATTTTTTCAAAAGAAATGAATACTTTTATTCAGCAAGGATGCATTAAATTAATCAGAAGTGACAGTAAAGATGTTTATAATGTTACAAAAGATTTCGGTTTCAACTAAATGCTGTTCTTTTCAACTTTCTATCCATCAAAGAATACACTTTTTTTTAAATACATTGATAATCAGCATATCGGAATGATTTCTGAAGGATCATGTGACACTGAAGACTGGTGTAAAGATGCTGAAAATTCATCTTTACATCACAGAAATAAATTACATTTTGAAACATATTCAAATAAAAAAACAGTTTTTTTTAATTTGTAATAATATTTCATAATTTTACTGTTTTTATTGTATTTTTGATCAAATAAATGCAGCCTTGGTGAGAAGAATAAGAGATGTCTCTGATAAAAATGTTAAATCTTACTGACTGCAAACTTTTGAACAGTAGTGTATTTTATTATTATTATTATTATTACATATGTATTACATATTAATTTAATTGATTTCGTTTTATTTAACTACGAACTTTAGGCTATAAATTGTACTAGAAACTTGCCAAATGTTTCAAACAACACATTTATGTAATTTTATTCCTCAAAGCCAGTTTAATGCATAGCAAAATGTATTAACCAAACCTGATCTTTGCATGCAGAAATGGTGAATTTGGAGAGTTATGACAGCGAGGGACCCCACACACCGGAGACGGACGACTCTGCTGAAGTGAGTGTATTAGTATAATCGTGTGTATGTTGTTTTGCAGTTACCAAAAAGATTGCAAAAGATTGCAACTTTTACCAACTAGTTATTTAAAAGAAAAAAGGGCACAAAACAGAACAAGATGTTATATAAGCCTGCAATTTTCTCACTCTCTGACATGGAAACTTATTTTTAATGAAGGACTAAGCAAACTCTCGCAGCACAACTGCAGCGGCAGGGATTCAGGATAAAAGTGGTAGAAATGAAACGGCATAGGGAGTGAAATTATACTCCAGTCGATTTATTTCCCCTGCGCTGAATCTTATATCTGGCTTTCTCTCAGGGGAAGCTGAAAGCCATCAAACCGCCCTGTGAATCAGACTTCCAGACTATCAAACTCATCAGCAACGGAGCGTATGGGTGAGAATATCGCTATTCACTCTCAAATTACTCTGAAATTACTCAAAACCAATGTGTAAATATAGATAAAACAGATCTCTCCCTCTCGTTTGATCGCAGAGCTGTGTATTTAGTCAGACACAGAGAGATGCGGCAGCGCTTTGCTATGAAGAAGATCAACAAACAAAACCTGATCCTGCGGAACCAGATCCAGCAGGCGTTCGTGGAGCGGGACATCCTGACCTTTGCTGAGAACCCCTTCGTGGTCAGCATGTTCTGCTCTTTTGAGACACGCCGTCACCTGTGTATGGTTATGGAGTATGTAGAGGGTAAGACAGCCCAAAATGATCAGCCCAATGTTTAGTCATTATTCAGCCGATTAAAATCCATGTTGTTTTCCGTTTAGGAGGCGACTGTGCAACCCTGCTGAAGAATATCGGAGCGCTTCCTGTGGAAATGGCCCGGATGTACTTTGCTGAAACAGTGTTGGCGCTTGAGTATATTCATAATTATGGCATCGTACACCGAGACCTGAAACCAGACAAGTAAGTCAGCTGGACTGGAGGTTATCTGTCAAGTAGAATAGTGAACGAAGATTCAGTATAACATTTGAAAACAACATAAATTGATCCAAAGTGCTGTACAATATATATATATATATAAATGTAGACTGCAAAAGCAACTTTTACAAATTTCTAAAAGTATAAAGATGTTTCACTCAGTATAATGCCACCAGACATGTACTGTAATCTGCAAATATCCTATGTAGAGTTTACTATATAGAGTGCATTTCTTCAGCAGCATTGATTACAGAATTATTTTTCCTGTTCATTTTTCTCATAGGGATTTTTTAAGTCTTTGTTTAAGAGTTATAAGCCATAAACCAAGCCAGCCACCAACAAGGTGAATCACAAATTCACAACATTACAAACTTTGATTTCAGACAAAAAATTATTTGAAAATATATATATATATATATTTGCTTGTTGCGATTCTCTAATTGGTGGAGATTTCTCTGCAGAATCATGGGTAACCCTAGTAAAAAAAAGTGTTATATTTAAAAAAATTTATTTCATACTAAGTATAGTTCAAATCTATTAACATATTTACTGAGATATCGCTCAAGACTTACTGATATGAAAATTTTAATTCAACTTTATTTGGAGTACTACTTGTGCACAATGCAAATTTCTTAATATTAAGCCTAAAATGTGTTTTAATGTCACTATTGATGAGGATTGTATGATCTCTGTATAATATCCATAATGTTCCACTTTAGCACAATCAAATATACTTCAGTATATCTTTAGTTGGACTTCAGCACTACTTGCGCACAATTGAAGTACATCAAGTACAAAATTAGTTGTTCCAATTTAGCAGACTTTAAGTATACCAGTTTAGTATACCAAAAGTACAATTGCAGGGTATTTTTATTAAGCACATAAATATGTAAATGTATTTGTAGTATACTTAGCATGAATGTATTTCAAATACATTTTAGTATATTTACTTTTCACTAGGGAATGTAGGTTTTCACCAGCAATTCTGCTGTTGATTATGACTATTTTAAAAACAGGTTGAAATAATGCAGGCTGATGGCTTCAACAAAAGCATATGTAATCTATTAACTAACTCGTAGTTCACAATACTATAGGTCTGTCTTTAATGGTTTATAAGTTATCATTAAAAATCAGTTCCCCTAGGAAGAAAATAAATGGGATTTTTAAATCAGGAAACCGACTGTTGCTCTCTGTAACAAGGTTTAAAACCGATGATCTCATCTTGTCATCTATTTTCAAAGCGAACGCTCATGGCTGGTGGTTCTTCTTTCACAGTCTGTTGATCACGTCGATGGGTCACATTAAGCTGACAGATTTTGGCCTGTCAAAGATGGGGCTCATGAATCTCACCACTAATCTGTACGAGGGACACATCGAGAAGGACGCCAGGGAGTTCCTGGACAAACAGGTAAGGAAACAGGCCTGTCGTCTGGTGATCGGTTCACATAGCAGGTGTAAACAGGACGGTGTTGTCTCTCTGTCTCAGGTGTGTGGCACACCAGAGTATATCGCCCCGGAGGTCATTCTCAGGCAGGGCTATGGGAAACCAGTGGACTGGTGGGCCATGGGCATCATCCTCTACGAATTCCTAGTGGGCTGCGTGCCGTTCTTCGGAGACACGCCTGAAGAGCTCTTTGGTCAGGTGATCACAGGTGAGTCTGAATCTGATCGCACATCGGAGCTTCAAAAACGCCTGAGATAATATTAGATAGCAAACACATTCTTCTCCTCCAGAAACCTCTTCCAAAGTGCTCCATTTTTCTCGCAAAGCTTTGTAATTCCATACACTGAAATGTGATGAAGAGCTTTAGTGCCAACAGATTTCTGTGTTTGTGTTTGTGTAGATGATATTGAGTGGCCTGAGGGAGACGAGGCGCTGCCTAGTGAAGCTCAGAGCCTGATTTCAGCCCTTCTGCAAACCAACCCACTAGTGCGACTGGGCACAGGTACACCTTCACCAGTTTAACACACCTTCACAGACTCATGCAATAAATCAAGATGACATAAATGCAGACTGGATGTTTTGACGTACATATTCTTGGTCTTCTTGTGAACAATTCATCTATGCATCTTATTTCTTTTTTTGTAGAATTTCATGTGTTTATTTCTTGTTTCTAGAATTACATTTCAAAAGTGTTAGGTCAGTGAGATTTTTTAATGTCAAGGCTTAATTAAAAAAAAAAAAAAAGTTAAAAGCAGGAATATTCTGAAATATTATTACAATTTCAAATAGCTGTTTTCTATTTGAATATATTTAACATATAATTTATTCCTGTGATGCAAAGCTGAATTTTCAGCATTATTACTCCTGTCTTCAATGTCACATGATATTTCAGAAATGATTATAATACGCTGTTTTGCTGCTCAAGAAACTTTTCTTATTACTTATGTTGAAAACTGTTGTGCTGCTTAGTATTTTTGTGGAAACTGTGACACATTTAATGAACACTTTAATGAATACAAAGTTCAAAAGAACCACATTTATTTGAAATAGAAATCTTTTGTAACATTATAAATGTTTTTCGTGTCACTTTTGATCAGTTTAGTGTATCCTTGCTAAACAAAAGTATTTTTTATTTATTTTTTTTAAATTTAGTAGTGTATATTATTGTTCAGTCAAAAATGAAACTTCTGTCATCATTTACTCAGCCTCATGTTATTTCATATGATGGTTTTTGTCACAGACTGTGAAAGTTGCTGTTTTCCATACAAATAAATGGAAATGGAAGTTGACAACATTTTTGAATTTTTTTTAATTTAATGTGACTACTGAAAATGTTTCCCTTCACTATAGTTCTTAAGCCTAATTTGTGTTTGTGTATATTCAGACTTGCCTCCATATTTGAATCCATTCAAAACTTTTTATGACATTAGAAGACTAAAGTCACTTGGACAACGTTTATAGTGTTTTTCATCTATTTACACCCCCAGTCCCTATGAGTTTTTAATTGTATGAAAAACCGTTGCTTGAACATTCTGGTGTATAAGAATACTCCTGGAAAAAAAGAAAGCAGATCAGACTGCATGGCCATAACACCTTATCTTACCAGGATTGCGTGTTTATCTGTTTGTCTATAAATGTACTTCTGTTTTCTCTTGTAAACAGGTGGAGCGTTTGAAGTGAAGCAGCACTCGTTTTTCTCGGGATTGGACTGGAATGGTTTACTCCGACAGAAGGCCGAGTTCATTCCTCATCTAGAGTCTGAGGAGGACACCAGCTATTTTGACAGTGAGGACTCTCACATTTGCGTTTGAGTCTGCCCTTGATCGCCATCTTTCTATCTCTCACCATCATCTCACGCTCCCTCTGTTTCAGCGCGGTCAGAGCGTTATCGGCACATCAACTCCTATGACGAGGACGACACCAACGACGATGAGCCAGTAGAGATAAGACAGTTCTCCTCCTGCTCGCCGCGCTTCAGCAAGGTCAGTCTGACACATGGCTGCATCCATATTTCATTCTTTCTTTCTCAGTAACACTCTCGAATGTGTAAACAGACACATTAACACTCATCCTGTTTTTCTTTTATTTAATTTTTCATGGCCCATCAAGGTCACATTGCATCCTCTCATTCCTTTTAGGGGAGAGTTTTTTTTAGAGGCCTAGTTTTCACAGTTTTTACTCCAGTGATTGTGTTACTATTTTTGTATAGGCACAAACATTAAAGACTTGGCAAAAGCATTTGTGCTATTGGACTTTTGATTTAAAAGATTGGTAACATTTTAGTGTAGGGACCAGTTCTCACTATTAACTAGTTGTTTATTAGCATGCTTATTGTTAACATATTGGCTGTTTATTAGTACTTATAGAGCACCTATTCTGCATGACCATATTCTACATCCCTAATCCTGCCCAATACCTAAACTTAACAACTACCTTACTAAATTTTAATAAGCGGCAAATTAGGAGTTTATTGAGGCAAAAGTCGTAGTTAATGGTTTGTTAATATCGAGAATTGGACCTTAAAATAAAGTGTGACCAAAAGATTATAGTTACTGGGATATAAGCCATGTGACAACTAGCCCCGGTCTGTCCTAGATATATCCACTGAAAAGACTGTATCAGTTAAGCAAACACTTTTTTGTTTCTTTCTTTCTTATCTCTTCTTCCAGTTCATGTTCTCCGTATAAACATTCTTTTCCTGGAAACGGGAGGAATCTTAATGTGTTTGTTTTGAACGTAGGTGATCCATTAAAAAACACTCGTGTGAAGCAGTGGCCTTCAGATAAGCGCACACAATTGCACGCTTACATAATAAACATTTTCTGATCTTCTTCGGCGTGAATGTGCTGAGGGTTCTTCTCAAGATATGCGACCCTCTTCAGGACCACTTGCTGAACAAAGAGCTTGGATTATATAAACAAGAAGACAAACGCAATTATGCAAACAGCAAAATGACTGGATGAAAAATATTTCAGCTGATTTCAAACACTACAATAACAAAAGAAACACCATAAAAGCATCATATACCTTACCGTTCAAACATTTGTGTCAATTTTTTTAAATGTTTTTGACAGATATAGTAAAAACAGTGGTATTATGAAATATTATTACAATTAAAAATAAAAAAATGTATTACTGAAATATATATTTTAAAATGGAATTTCTTCCTGTGGTGCAAAGCTGAATTTTCAGCATCATTACTCCAGTCTTCAGTGTCACATGACCCTTCAGAAATCATTCTAATATGCTGATTTGCTGCTCAAGAAATACTTCTTATGATTATCAATGTTGAAAACATACAAAGTTCAAAAGAACAGCATTTATTTTAAATAGGAATCTTTTGTAACATTATGAACGTCTTTACTGCCACTGTCAACGTACCCCCAACTTTTGAACCATACTTAAGTAGACGTGCACGAGATATTCAAAGATAAGGCTATCGTATGGCATCAGAATGCTTATTTTGATAACTATTCTTCAAAATAATCAGACTTATAAACTTCTACACCACATGCAAGGTGTAAACGAAGCATCCTTTGGCATTGCTCTTTGTCTTTCAGGTGTATAGCAGCATGGAGCACCTGTCCCAGCTGGAGCAGAAGACCCCTGTAGTCACCCGTCGAGAGCACAAAGGTCGCCGCGATGACAAGATGGCCAAGCGGGAGAGTCTGGGAAGCTTCACCATGAGGGACAAGAGCTGGAGGACGGGCTCACCTGAGATGTACGTTTGAATATATTCGTATGTCACTGCATATGAAGATACTTTATCAAAATTACAGTATTTTAACATTCCCTCTCACTTTCATTTTTTCATTTCCACAGGAAGCGTCTATCATGCTCTGAGTCTCTGTATATGGAGGGAGATTGCAGTCCTCCAATGGGCGCCCGGCGCCGTTTTTCAGCCCTAATGGACACGCACCGGTTTGCCGCTCCTCAAGAGGGCGATGGAGAGCTCTCCGAAAAACAGGGTGCCGCTAAGGCCCCGGGATCATCAGTCGAGGGAGCCATTGCTCCACCATCGCCCAGTGTTAATGAACAGAGGAACGGTGCAAAGGAAGTGATGTCAGCCAGTAAAGGGGCAGGTGAGTGGAAAAGAAAAGAATTGCAAAAAAATGTACAGACTGTAGAGTTTCAGATAGACATATTTTCTTTATATGTAAATTTGGCAGACAAGCCATTGAGACCAGGTGAGACATCAGCACCTCAGGCCATACCATCTACAGGAGCCATAGCAGTGGTCGGTAGGGACGTGGTCATGGGTGACACTGTCGGACAGCGAGCGACCAAGGATCTGGTGCTTCGGCAAGCACGTCATCAGCAGCTGTCAAGCGATGGGGAGAAACGCAGCTCACGTCCTGGCAACAAGGTCATCAAATCTGCATCTGCCACCGCGTTGTCTGTCATCATACCTGGAGGTACAGTTCAACCTTCATTCCTTGTGAAAAGGAACATTTTCCCTCCAATGTTCATTACTGAAATGCAAAAAAACCTCATTAATGGATTAGTTCACTTCCAGAATAAAAATTTCCTGATAATTTACTCACCCCCATGTCATCCAGCATGTTCATGCCTTTCTTTCTTCAGTCGAAAAGAAATTAAGGGTTTTGAGGAAAACATTTCAGGATTTTTCTCCATATATTGGATTTCAGTGGGAGTCAACGGGTTGAAGGTCCAAATTGCAGTTTCAGTGCAGCTTCAAAGGGCTCTACATGATCCCAGCCAAGGAATAAGGCTCAGTCATTTTCTAAAAAAAAAAAAAATTGCATTATGTAATCATGTTGAAAAGGCATAGTTAGTTCTTCGTCTGTGTACTTCGGTTCAAAAAGGTAGGGTAGAGTGAAAAACTCTCATTTTCTCCTCCAACTTTAAAATCGTCCGACATCATTGTTTTACCTTTTTTTGTAAAGGGCGTTTGACTTTCTTTGCATGTTCCCTTTGTAAACACTGGGTTGGTACTTCGGCCTACGTCACGTGTGCATGATTACATAATGCTTGAGGTCGAGCTAGTGCAAGACGAGCATTTCTGGTTAAAAAGTATATACATTTATATTTTTTTAGTAAATTACCGATAGTTTCGCAAGATGAGACCCTTATTCCTCAACTGGGATTGTGTTGAGCCCTTTGAAGCTGCACTAAAACTGAAATTTGGACATTCAACCCAATGGCTCCCATAGAAGTCCACTATATGGAAAAAAATCCTGGAATGTTTTCCTTAGAAAGAAAAAAAAACTTAGAAAGAAAAAAAGACATGAACGTCTTGGATGACGTGGGGGTGAGTAAATTATCAATGCATTTTTATTCTGGAAGTGAACTAATCCTTTAATTTGCTTAATTGCTTAATTGTTATACAAATAATGCCAAGTGCAGAAAACAATTATAATATATTGATTATTGACTTATCAATATCTAGTTGAGCAGCACAGTAGCTCTCCATTGGCCAGTCCAATGTCCCCACGCTCTCTCTCGTCCAATCCCTCATCGCGGGACTCCTCTCCCAGCCGTGATTACTGCCCCACAGTAACAGTGCTTCGTTCACCAATTACCATCCACCGCTCTGGCAAAAAGTATGGGTTCACACTCCGTGCCATTCGGGTCTACATGGGAGACACTGACGTCTACAGTGTGCACCACATAGTCTGGGTGAGACAGCAGCACAACATGAGAAAAAGTTGATTTTGTAGTTTCAGTAGTTTTGTTCAAGCTTTGTTGGGTTACTTCATAATTCTGTCCTTAACCAATCACAGCATGTAGAGGATGGAGGCCCTGCTCAGGAGGCGGGACTATGTGCTGGTGACCTCATCACTCATGTCAATGGTGAATCTGTGCATGGATTGGTCCATACCGAGGTGGTAGAGCTTATACTTAAGGTGAGAAATAAGATGATCTCATCAGCAAGGCAAAAATTGTAAGTTAAACCGCATAGAGAAGAAATGACACACCTCTCCTCAAGAATCCATATGATCTGAGATGATAAATGTTCAAACAGTCCTGTACATTTCTTTGCTTTTTCTTCGTTCAGAGTGGAAACAAGGTGACTGTGACAACAACGCCCTTTGAGAACACATCTATTAAAGTGGGACCAGCACGCAAGTCCAGCTACAAGTCCAAGATGGCTAGACGCAGTAAGAGGACGGTCAAAGAGGGACAGGAAAGGTACAATATGCCTCCAGTTGTGTAGACTGCCCGAATGTCTTTTTTCTTACCCCATCACTTTTTCTTTTTTTCTTCCATGATCATTCATAGTAAGAAGCGTGGGTCTTTGTTCCGCAAAATAACTAAGCAGTCCAACCTGCTGCATACAAGCCGTAGTCTGTCATCTCTGAACCGGTCCCTGTCATCCAGCGATAGTCTTCCTGGCTCTCCAACACACAGCCTGCCCGGTCACTCCCCTACCCAGAGCTACCGCTCAACCCCTGAGTCATCCCACCTTGGTGAGTAGATCAAAGCGTATTTGTGACCCTGGACCACAAAACCAGTCATAAGGGTAAATTTTTTGAAATTGAGATTTATACATCATCTGAAAGCTGAATATATAAGCTTTCCATTTATGTATGGTTTGTTAGGATGGGACAATATTTCTTATACAACTATTTGAAAATCTGGAAATATTGAGAAAATCGCCTTTGAAGTTGTCCAAATGAAGTTCTTAACAATGCATATTACTAATCAAAACTTAAGTTTTTATATATAATTATGGTAGGACATTTACAAAATATCTTCATGGAACATGATCTTTACTTAATATCCCAATGAGTTTTGGCATAAAAGAAAAATCGATAATTTTGACCCATACAATGTATTTTGGGCTATTCCTACAAATATACCCGTGCTACTTAAGACTGGTTTTGTGGTGCAGGGTCACATTTTGTGATGTAAAAGGTAAAACCAACAACTAAAAGGTTTAATGGACACATTCATTGATGTTCTTGACCCAGGTGCCTCCTCCCAGAGCAGTTCTCCTGCCTCTAGCACCCCAAATTCCCCCGCAACAACGCAGCATATGAGACCAAGCTCCCTACACGGACTTTCCCCCAAACTACACCGCCAATACCGTTCAGCCCGCTGCAAATCAGCAGGCAACATTCCTCTGTCTCCATTGGCTCATACACCATCCCCAACTCAGTCCTCACCACCTCCTTTGCCTGGGCACACAGTCGGAAGCTCCAACACCACACAAACCTTTCCTGCCAAACTACACTCGTCCCCACCAATCATAAGGCCTAGACCCAAGAGTGCTGAGCCACCCAGATCACCGCTACTCAAAAGAGTGCAGTCAGCAGAGAAACTCGGGTCACCGCTTTCATCCTCGTCCGAGAAGAAAGGGATCGGGGTGATGAGGAAGCACAGTTTGGAGGTCGGACATTCGGATTATCGTAAGGACGGTTTCCACTGTGAGCTTGGCCTCCAGAGCTTGGTGGAGATTGAGGGTGAGAATCTGGCATCTGCCCCAACAACTTCTCCTTCACATACTCAACCGACTCCATCACCGCCTGAAACGGGCGTTCTGAAGCCGGTCAGGAAGCTGGGCAGGCAGGAGTCACCTTTGAGTAGAGATGCTTTGCTTGCCGGGAGAGAAAGGGATAGAGATAAGGAGAGGACTGGCGAACCAAGTCAAGCTAGTGAGCCTAAACCAGGGGCGTTCAAAGAGACTCTCCCTCCTGGTGGCATTACTCCACCTGGAAGTAAGAAATCTCCAAGTGTTGATGCATCTCAGCAGCCCTCTTCTGCTCTACAGGAAAGTTGTCTAGCCAAGCCTCAGACTTGGCAGCCTCCATTGACCAAGTCTTCTCCGGTAGCATCAGAGTCCAGGCCTAGTGTAGTCGGCTTCATTCCATCGCCCCTGACCACAGCGTCTTCCCCGTCTGGCAAAACAACAGGTCCAAGTTTCATCAAGGAAGCGGGAAAGGATGACCAAGGTAGCCTTACAAAATTTGCCCAAAGCCAGGCACCAGGAACCACTAAGCCTTCAAGCTCTGCAAGTACATCAGGTGTTATCAACAAAGACTTGTTGGAGAAAGAAGGGGGAAAGGATACTGGGAAGAAAGAGGTAAAACAAGAATCTGGGAAGACTTCAACTTCAGTCAAGTCGAGTATGCCATCCAGTGCTCCTGGGAAGACACCAAGCACAGAGGTAACCAAAGCAAGTAAGGGACCAGGTAATGGAGAAGGTCTCAAAAAGAGCTTATTAGATTCCCACACCAGAACTTTAGATGTCAGGCCGAGGACTGCTCCATCCAAAGGGGTTGTCCCATCTCACCCACCCCAGGCGCAGTGCTCTGCTTTGGGAAAACTTAGACAGGATAAGGGCTTAGCTCCTGTCAGCTGCTACCGGGGAACATTGGATTGGGAGGACAAATGTCTCTTGGAAGTTGTTGAGGAACACTCTCCATCTCCCACTCCTTCTCCAACTGGAGTGCCTCCTGATCTGCCCAAAACTCAACTTCAGTCTCCTGGTGAGAAATCTGGTTCGGCTACACAGTTGACAAGCACAGGGAAATCTATAGGGCCTGTTAAAGGTGGAACTCAAGAGGGGCCCAAGGCCAAAGATACCGCCAAATCATTGGAGGTCACTCAGGCTTGTGCACCAGGAAGACCTGATCCTGCTTCTGGGAGTAGACAAATCTCCAAAGGAGTCAGTCAGAGTCCTGCTAGCACCTCTCCGCAGGTGAAGACTGTCATTACTCCTAAGAATGGCTCTTGATCTTGTGTTAGTTGGAAAAATAAATGCCTTTATTGAGGGTTTAGTGTAATTCAATGTTTTCGAGCACTTACACATTTAGGGACATTCCAGCCAGTGAAAAAAGAGACTATATTACATATTTACGCTGAACTAAGGACAACTCCAAGGTTATTTTAAAGGCTGTTATTTATTGTACACGCAGAGCTGCATCAGAAAAAGAGATGTATTATATTAGAATGTGCGTTGGGTGTTTGTATGTGAGGAGGTGAATGGGTGCATGTTTCGTGGTGCTTGTGCAACAAGGTAAAAAAATCAACAAGCGCAAAGTGCTTTAACAGATCAAACAATGCTGAATACTGTGAACAGCAAAACAATGTTCCTAGTTTTTCTAAGGTGACCAACCGCATAATTTCCTTAAACACAAAAACTGAAAAGAATTTGTTCAAGGTAACCCTGTTTAAAAAAAAAAACGCATATGCTGGTTAGGTATGTTTTGAAGCATGGAATCTGGTTTGAGCTGGGTTAAACTGGTCCTAAGTTGGTCATGAGCTGGTTTAAGCTGGTCCTGAGCTGGTTGTAAGCTGGTTATGAGCAGGAGCTAATTCCTTAGGACCAGCACATTACCAGCTTAAACCAGCTCATGACCAGCTAAGGACCAACTAAGGACCATCTTAAACCAGCTGCCATGCTTCAAAACATACCTAACCAGCATTTGCATTTTTTTTTTCAACAGGGAACAGCAGAATTTGATGTTTTTGGCATAGACAGAACAGTCAAGGACACATTGCTTCCATTGCTGTTTTTTTTTTTTGGCTTGTTACATGATTCAGGAGTTTCTAATCAGGTTTAGCATATCCAGTAGTAGCTAGCGCATACTGCTGTAGCCATGAGGAGGATGCTGGTTAAACCATAGATTCATTAAAGTTCCCTCTTAACCATATCTCTCAGCATACTGAATTAAGACTGTTGACATTTTGTCGATTTTGTTGATCGATGCCTTCTGAGGTAAATGTCAAAGGCCCTTTCCGGCTAGCTGGTGCATTCAGTGGCCACTTTTGAATGGGGAAAGACTAAAATATTCAAAGCTTACATTGAAATGACTTGTCAAATCACCAATAAAATCATTTTTTCTATTTATTCTCAAGTCAAACTAACTAAATTAAAAAGTCAGTGTTGTTCCTCCAAGACAATCATCTGACAATGATCTGACCATAGAAGAAGACAAGAGGCAAGCAGGCGCCTCTATGTTTGGATAATTGCATTACTTGAGTATGTTCCTAGCCTTATAGTATCTCTGTAAATACGTTTACAGGCAGATTTGATTCATACAAGTAGGTCAGTGTTATGCACAGCACTTGACATGGACTGGTGCATCTTTACTCTCTTCTGTGCTACTGAATTCTCTTTAAAAGTGATCGTTGACCTCACTGTGACTCCAGCACTCAAGTCTCATATTCACTACCTTAATAACAGTTCTTCAACCATGGGGGTTTGCAATAGCAAGGGGTCAAGGTTTGGCTGGTTAGCATGCCCCGGTTAGCCCCTGCTGGTGAATGTCATAACTACACCATCTGGCTGCAAAGAGAACATTCAAAAGTAGCTGTGTATTGAAATGAATGCTAATGCATTCTGTAAATCAGTAATATGAGAGAAGTGGTTAAGGTTTTGAACATCTTTGCAATGGAGTAGTGACTATTAAAAAGTGAGATCATAAACTAAAACCTTAAGGATTTAAGTGCTAAATGCATATCAACAATTTTGGATGGCATCCTTCATGAGCATCGTCCTAACACAGGTCTTGATTACAGAGATTGTTAGATCAACACATTTACTATGGTTGTTGGAATCTGCGGAGTGAAGGAGGATTGTATGGTAAATACAGTATCTCACAGAAGTGAGTACACCCCTCACATTTTTGTAAATATTTTATTATATCTTTTCATGTGACAACACTGAAGAAATGACACTTTGCTACAATGTAAAGTAGTGAGTGTACAGCTTGTATAACAGTGTAAATTTGCTGTCTCCTCAAAATGTTCCTAACACAGCCATTAATGTCTAAACCGCTGGCCACAAAAGTGAGTACGCCCCTAAGTGAAAATGTCCAAATTGGGCCCAAAGTGTCAATATTTTGTGTGGCCACCATTATTTTCCAGCACTGCCTTAATCCTCATGGGCATGGAGTTCACCAGAGCTTCACAGGTTGCCACTGGAGTCCTCTTCCACTCCTCCATGACGACGTCACGGAGCTGGTGGATGTTAGAGACCTTGCGCTCCTCCACCTTCCTTTTGAGGATGCCCCACAGATGCTCAATAGGGTTTAGGTCTGGAGACATGCTTGGGCAGTCCATCACCTATACCCTCAGCTTCTTTTGGGGTCATCACACATGTACAATGCTCTACTGCCCTGCGGCCCAGCTCCGAAGGGAGGGGATCATGCTCTGCTTCAGTATGTCACAGTACATGTTGGCATTCATGGTTCTCTCAATGAACCAGCTCCTCAGTGCCGCAGCACTATGCAGCCCCAGACCATGACACTCCCACCACCATGCTTTTTACTGTAGACAAGACACACTTTTCTTTGTACTCACCTGGTTACCGCCACACACGCTTGACACCATCTGAAATCCAAATAGTTTATCTTGGTCTCATCAGACCACAGGACATGGTTCCAGTAATCCATGTCCTTAGTCTGCTTGTCTTCAGCAAACTGTTTGCGGGCTTTCTTGTAATATCATCTTTAGAAGAGGCTTCCTCTGGGACGCACAGCCATGTAGACCAATTTGATGCCATGTGCGGCGTATGGTCTGAGCACTGACAGGCTGACTCCCCACCCCTTCAACCTCTGCAGCAATGCTAGCACTCATACGTCTATTTCCCAAACACAACCTCTGGATATGACGCCTGAGCCACGGGCACTCAACTTTGCTGACCATGGCGAGGCCTGTTCTGAGGGAACCTGTCCTGTTAAACCGCTGTATGGTCTTGGCCACCGTGCTGTAGCTCAGCTCAGGTCTTGGCAATTTTCTTATAGCCTACGCCCCATCTTTTATATAGAGCAACAATTCTTTTTTCAGATCCTCAGAGAGTTCTGCCATGAGGTGCCATGTTGAACTCCAGTGACCAGTATGAGAGAGTGAGAGCGATAACACTAAATTTAACACAACTGTTCCCATTCACACCTGAGACCTGTGTAACACTAATGAGTCACATGAACTGGGGAGAGAAAATGGCTAATTGGGCCCAATTTGGACATTTTCACTTAGGGGTGTACCTACTGGTGGCTGAAGTGGTTTAGACATTAATGGCTGTGTGTTGAGTTATTTTGAGGGGACAGCAAATTTACACTGTTATACAAGCTGTACACTCACTACTTTACATTGTAGCAAAGTGTCATTTTTTCAGTGTTGTCACATGAAAAGTTATGATAAAATATTTACAAAAATGTGAGACGTGTACTTACTTCTGTGAGATACTGTATATCCTATAGTTACTCAAGCATCAGTAAATGTCCCTGTTGTCATGGCAACTCGGAGCCGGTGTCTCCTGCAATCTGTTGGCATTTCTTTATGTGATCTGAATGTTATTCACTAACATGCAACAAAGATAACATTTGTTTCTAAAGCAACTCCGTTTTCACTTAAGCATATGCAAAACAAATGTTTGTAGGGATGCGACTGATGCTTTTTGGCAGCGTTTGTTCTTTTGCCATTTCCAACGAAACATCACGGTTGTGAAGACGAACAGTGGTTTTACTACAGTAACCATAGTTTATCTGTGGTATTAGTAGTAAAACATAGTAAAGAAATAGTATAAAACAGTAATAAACTAAATAGTATAAACTGTATTTGTCTCAGTATTAACAAGTTTATAATATGAAAAAAAAAATCAGAAAAGGTTTGTTTTCAAAAGACGTCTTAGACATTTTCAGTCATTTATGAGATTTCGACACTTAATTATTTCGTGAACATATAGAACTTTTTTTGATTCATCATTTAAATTCATTTATTTGTTAATGCTGTGTGTAAGCATAATCCGTAAGTATGCATATGAGCTAAATATAATACAAATATATATCACAGATGATGACGATTTGATAGATGGAGTTATGCTGCCATCTGATGGCTTACAGGAACACTGTCACTATTTTACACCTTATATTTACATGGTAATAGTATGAGTTGCAATCATTGAGGAGACCAAGAGTGCTTTATTTATTTGTATTTCATAGTACCGTGCCGAGGTATTGATTTACTGTAGCATGATGATGCCTTTGGATAGACATTTAGATATCTATTAGTCCTTCCGTAAATGTATTCTGATGCTGTTTATCTCTCAAGCAGCTCTGTCATCTGAAATATCTTTTGCTGTTTCATATCTGGTTTCAGTGGTAGTAAGATTTCTTTATATCTATTAAAACATTTATTTATTGTATTATATAGAAACTCAACACAGAGTATATCAGAGAGTTATTTGGATGTATCAGTGAAATGGAGAAAAGTGATGATAACATATGCACAAAATAATGTAAAGATTTTGGGTGAATGTGGTAATATATCTGATGTTATGTTTGTAACAGACCACGTTCTCGTCATATTCCACCCTTTCCCGTGCATGAACTCTCACTGGCCTGAATGTTTCCACTTTATACCATGTGACTGTTACAGCTGATCGAATACGAGACTAATGTTTTATAATGTTCACTTAATCTGTACTGTAAAGCCCTGTGTCTTATTCGGTTCTGAATTGTTTGATTCACCCTGCAGTGTGACCTGAAAAACAAGAATTCACACATATTAAAGTACGCTGTCCACTCTATGTGTCAGAATATATTCTTATGTGTTTGTGTTTATGTGGCCATATTTGCAAAATTTCTGTTTTTTAATGTAATTTCCTACAAAATTTGATCTTTTGAGAATGCACTTTATTTCATGTCATTTTTATACATTCTTTGTTGTTTTATCAAACTGTCCAAAATTCTGTACAATATTGTACATAGAGGTAAATAAAGACATAAAGATATTCCGTTCTAATGTGAATGTCCTACATAGGAGAAATGACGAGTATCTTAGTCTTGTATCACCTGTTATGTGGCATTTTGGACATGAATTTGTTCATTTATTCTATTTATTTGGCTCTGTACATCACTTTTACTTACAGCAAATGTCAATCGGTCCATTAACTGAGGTGTAGTGTGTGTAGTCAATTAATAAAGAGATATTGAATAAAATTGCACGCTTCTTTTATTTGCTTTGGAGAATAAACTCAAACTTTGAATGGTGAACCAGAACCTCCTTGTCTGTTAGTTTGTGTTGCTAGTTGCTAGGGTTTTTAGTTTTTTGTCTGTTTGCTAAGGTATTGCTAGATTTTTGGTCAAGTCAACACAGTTATAGACTTTTGGTCACAGAGCTTTGGACCTCTCTTATCACAGGTATGGATTATTAGTTAACAGTACTAAAACTGACCTTTTGTAAATACAAAAACTAACTACTGTTATCATGATCACAATAATGATGCTATTAGTGCTCTGCAAGCAGAATTTACTCAATTGCAAACAAAGCATAACACTACCATGACTTTTACTGATTCATACTAGTAATTGTAAATGCCTGACACAACTTTTTCTGCAAACTTAAAAACTGCAACGTGTGGACATTTTTTCCCCCTCGTCTATGTAAAATCCGACTAACAAAATAAATACCAAAATAATTTATTTCCTTTTGATACCTCAGACTATTGTTTTAAGTTATATTCATCTTTTATGTACATATTTGATCAATTAAATAAATGAATAAATACAATAATTTATCCATAATTGACCACAGTCTATCTGTCGTACATGTAGATCGTCCAATCATCAAACGGCAACTGTCACACCTGTCCAATCACGTCGCTCGGTGGGCGGGTCGAGGGTGTGTATCCGCAATGACAACAGGAAGTGGCTGCGTACTGGTTTAATCGCTCGCTGTTTTATACACTATTCGTCTCAGCTGACAGTTCGCGAGCCGCGCAAGATTGTAAAGACGCAGAAACTCATGACTACAGCTTTAATCGATACTCGCCAAGATGACTGCGCCTGAAGAGGCCTGAGCTCGGTTTCACACAGCGGTCGTCCTTGCCAGACATCCAGACAAGCGGTCGAGCAGCTCGACACTGGACATCGCTATTTATAGGAGAAGTAGGAAAATATCCGGAACATCAAACATGCCTGGTCTAACGTGAAGGTAACGCCTCTAGCTGGTTAAAATGACTTTTGAAGTACACTAGAGTCGTAGAGCTGGTCAGTGTCTGGATACATGATATCTGTCCTCATACTTGATTTGAAAATATTTCACTCAACCCACAGAGTCAGGCTGCCTTACAAAGATTCACAATGAATTGGGTGTTTTTTAGGGCATTAAAAGCTGTATCGTGACTAAAAGTAGGCGATTGTTCCGTTCAAAAAACGAATGACTTGTTTCCAATGTCATTATTTCACACTGAGTCACATAAAACTGGATTTTTCTCTTAGGCTTGGTTCGAAATGAAATACTAGTGTACTGCATTATGGGCAATATGTACATTATATACATATGTACATTATATAGTATTTTCTACAATGGTATATCACGTGACCTCAAGAAGTTGCATGTTGAATTGAGCGAGTGCAGTCTAGTTATCATTTTGTAAATAAAAGATGTTTAATTACTATTTTTTTTCTCCAGTTTTGTGTAAAATATCTTAAATTTTGCCAGTCAAAATTGGTTGTTGTTCATAGTATTGTGGGAAACAATACTAAAAAGTATTCAGAAAGTTCACACACTATTGTAATGCCATTAATCTAGTATAAATGTAGTACTGTGCTATGCTATTCTGAATGAAACCATTGTGATGACCTGGGTGTTCACTTTTTCTGCTGAGCAGTGGTCACATGGTCTAAAATTCACATGTATCCACTTTCCCCAAGCAGTCTAGTGTACTAGAACGAAGTGGAAATTTCTCAGATTTTGCATTATTGGGAAATGATGTCGTCTCTCATCATAAACTGGTCTCATTTCCCTTCGTCAGACTGTAAGCTCAAACTTCCTTGAGAGAATAAGGAAATGGGAAGTCAGAATATTCCCACTGTAATGTGTGCTTGAACTCTTGTGGCCGTCAGCCGCCACACCTGTCCTCAGTCAGGGCTCATGTGACAGGCTGGTTTCTCACACACAGCTTGTTTGTTTGCGTGACGCACAGGTGGAATGTTTTCTAGATTGAAAGGTGTGTGTTGTAATGTCACATTACCATGAGTAATTAAAGTTGTGAGACTCCTTTGATGCTTCTACAGAAAGTACCGTAACTCTATTCTGGTATTAGGTTTGATTTAAATATTCATGCTGGTAATTACAGGCAGAGTTCCCACAGTTATGGAAAGCATGGAAATATCAGTGAAATTGTAATTTCATTCAAAAATCATGTAAATGAATGATTTAAATTAATGATATACACTACCATTCAAATGTTTGGAGTCAGTAAGATTTATTTTTTTAAAGAAATTAATACTTTTATTCAGCTAGAACACATTCAGTTGATCAAAAGTGACAGTAAAGACATTTACAATGTTAGAAAATATTTCAATTTCAAATAAATGCTGTTCTTTTGAATCTTGAAAAAATGTTTTCTACAAAAACATTAACTGATTTCAATATTGATAAAAAATAGAAATGTTTCTTGAGCACCAAATTCAGCTTTGCCATCACAGAAATGTTACATTTAAAAAAAAACATTCAAATAGAAAAGAGTTGTTTGAAATTGTAATAATATTTCACAATATTACTGTTTTCACTGTATTTTTGATCAAATAAATGCAGCCTTAGTGAGCAAAAAGAGACTTCTTTCAAAAACATTTTTTAAAAACCCACCCCAAACCTTTATCTGTTCGATTTTGATAAGCTCTAAAATAATTTAGAAATTGCTTTGTGTGAATCAATCTCTAAAATGATTCTAAAAATCTTTATCCAGTAATCTGAATGACTGGAAGTTACTGGGGAAGTCCTAGAAAAATTGTTGATCAACAGGTGTGGGAATCCTGTACATTGCGCTCAATTAGAGAATCAGAGAATACCATGGTATTCTCATGGTACAAGAAAAAAATAAATTAATATAAATAAAAATTAAGCTACAGTACAAGTTAATTTAGGCTTCACTATTTTAAAATGTCCAAATACATAAAATTGGTATTAATTTTTTTTTTTTTTATTGTTATTGTTTTTTTAAATATTACCTTTAAGTGAGTGTTTGACGATGACAAAGGTCATCTAAATGAAGAAATGAGCATGCACAATTAAATATCCATTGTCGACTGATATCAATAAATTAAAAAATTTCCAATAATAACTAATATGGTAGCAATATTTTTAGCATCTCTAGTATCTAACCTGTTTTTTCAATATAACTTCTCTGTGACACTAAACGGGCATCATTAATTATGCAAATGTGGATATCACATATGTGTTTCCAATGTCAGAAATCTGATTTCATATTCAGAATGAGACATTTTTGCAGCTTCGTATGCTTTTTTTGAACTGAGGAAGGTTTTGAGTTCTGAGAATCACAGCTGTTTTACCAAGAAATGAAGGAACATCTCATACCATATCTTCTCTTTCTGTCTTTCTATTTCAGGCTGAAGTTCTTCTGTAATGCTGCTGTATTCAGCCTGAGCCATGAACTCGGTGTCTCCCAGTGCTGTTCAGTACATAGTGGGCGGCGGCGCTCATGAGGACAAGCCCTCAGCGCAGTCCAGACGCCACAATGGCCACGGCCACGGCTCAGTGCCTGACGGCCTCAGAGAAGGCTCTGGAGAACCCGATGAAGTGGACCGTCTGAAAGCCAAGTTCATGTCCGCCTGGAACAACGTCAAATATGGTTAGTTTTCATGCATGTGCATTATGATTGCGAACTTGTTTCTATGACTGACAAAAATAATGACACAAACGGTTAGTTCCTTTTTTCCTGGGCTATTTTTGAAGTCAGATGCAGAAGCACATGTTCAAAAATGACCACAACAAATATCACTGACTGTGTCTTAGTAAGTTCTTGTCTTTATTTTCCCAGGCTGGACCGTTAAATCTAAAACTACCTTCAACAAGACCTCCCCTCTGATCCTCCTGGGCCAGTCCTATCTGTTCAATAGTGAAGGTGAGTCATGTGATCTGCCTGAGAGTCAACTTAACCTATGAATGCCTCAATTTAATCACTGCATTTTAACCTAGAGAATAAATCATATGCAAATGTTGAAGGTTGTCTTTCGCGCCTCATTCCCAGATGAGGTGGATCGTTTCCGGCAGGCGTTCGTGTCGTGCGTGTGGCTCACCTACAGGAGGGAGTTTCCTCAGCTGGAGGGGTCCAGCCTGACCACAGACTGCGGCTGGGGCTGCATGCTGCGCAGCGGACAGATGCTGCTGGCGCAGGGGTTACTGCAGCACCTCATGCCTCCAGGTCTGATCTGCTGTCCCATTTGTTTATTTGTACCTAAATCCTCACTGAAACCAATTACTTGAATTAACCATAAATAATCACAATAAACAATGGCAGTTAACAGGGTTTCTGCGAGTCCTAAAGGTTTTAATTCACTCTTCCACAAATTAAGACCTTAAAAAGGTCTTAAATCAGAGCAAAAAGCCTTGCACTCATAAAATTGTAGCATTAAATGTTGCATGCACTGCAAAAATGATTTTCTTCTTCAGTATTTTTGTCTTGTTTTCCAGTAAAAATATCTGAACTTCCTTAAGTCGAGATACATTTACTGGAGTAGCAAAATGAAGATATGAAGTCCTGTTTTCTGAGAAATGAAGACAATTAACTGATTTTACACTATAGATAACAAATATAGGTCAATGGGTTTCGAATTAGTTGACTTAAGTAGATTTTTCTGAGCACATTGGCAGATATTTATTCTGGTTTAATCATGTACTCCATTTTTATCTTTTTATATTTTTTAGAAAACAAGACACTTATCATTTTGAATCTCAAGTACATTTATCTTGATTTAAAATGAGTTAATGGAGATTGATAGGAAGTTGCATTTGGAAACTTTTAAGTGTTGCTAATACAACTCATTTTCTTTCTCCCTAGACATTTACATTTAGTGAACATATTGACGTGTTTTCTTCACTTTATTCCTTAATTTCTTCACTTGGTCTTAAAAAGGTCTTAAATCCACCTTTATAAATCTTGCAGAAACCCTTAGCTAAGTAATATAATCCATTAGTGCTTTAATATATATATTATTATTATTATTATTTTTTATATATATATATATATATATATATATATACTATCATTCATATATACTATCATTCAAAAGTTTGGAGTATTTTTTAATGTTTTTGAAAGAAGTCTCTTATGCTCACCTATGTTGCATTTATTTGTTCAAAAATACAGTAAAAACTGTAATATCGTGGAATAGTATAATATTAAATAACTGTTTTTAATGTGTTATATAATGTAATTTATTCCTGTGATACAAAGCTGAATTTTCAGCATCATTACTACAGACTTCAGTGTCACATGAGCCTTCAGAAATCATTCTAACACGCTGATTTGCTGTTCAAGAAAGATTTCTGATTATCAATGTTGAAAACAGTTCATGTTTTGATTCTTTGAGCATTAAAAAGAACAGCATTTGTTTGATATTGAAATCTTTTGTAACATTCTAAAAATCTTTACTGTCACTTTTGATCAATTTAACATATTCTTGCTGAATAAAATGTTTTTTTTTTTTCACTGACCCCAAATTTTTAAGCAGTAGTGTGATTCACTTCCTTAGACTCATGTTGTCTGCTGCTCTCTGTATCCCAGACTGGAGGTGGCCAGACTGTCATCCGCTGACAGACGTTGATTTTGAGGTGCTGAAGCCTCGCTCGCCCTCCCGTCCGGCTGGCATGTCCCTTCCGTCTTTCAGTTCTTCCTGGACCAGCCCCATTTCCCAGAGAGACCTGAGCTCTGGCAGCAGTGAGGGTCACAGGCGGACTCCGAGGCAATGTCCTGCAGCCAGCCATGAGCCTCAGGTGGAGGCTTTGCACCGAAAGGTGGTGTCTTGGTTTGGAGACCATCCCTCAGCTCCTTTTGGCGTCCATCAGCTGGTGGAGCTGGGAAAGGAGTCGGGGAAGAGAGCGGGGGACTGGTACGGCCCATCCGTAGTGGCACATATGCTGAGGTTAGAAGAGAGCAAATGAATGTTAAATCTAAATACAATAAAATCGTCTTTTTAATAACTGAACTTTTGACCCTCTTGTGATTTAATGTCTTTTCTTCTACCAGAAAAGCAGTTGCTAGAACCACTGAGTTTCACAACCTGGCTGTATACGTGGCACAGGACTGCACGGGTGAGGCTTCATGTTCAGTCTTGTGGGTTGTGCATCATGCGATCATTTTAAAAAATCAGTTAGTGAAACCAAAACTGTTTCCTGTACGTGTTTGTAAGTGATGTTTAGCTCATGTTTCTGCTTCTGTGTGTGCTGCAGTGTATAAAGGAGATGTCATGAGGTTGTGTGAATTGCCGCTGACACAAGAGCTGTCCGAGTCCGGTGGCACCGGCTGGAAATCAGTCATCATTCTAGTGCCAGTACGGCTGGGAGGAGAATCACTAAACCCCTCCTACATTGAGTGTGTAAAGGTACAAATATAAATACACTAACACCTGTGTGGAAAAACAAAAAAATCTGAGCTGAAATATCTAAATCACTTTGCAAACTGGCCAAAACAGATATTATATTATTTTATATATTTTTATTAATATTGTAATAATAATATTGTTATATATTGAACACCCATTTTGGTGTGTACATCAAAATAAATTTACAAAAGTGATTTTATATACATAAAAATCATATTATATATGAGTAAAGAGTCTTCTTTAATGTTTCAAATAGTTTTTGTGACCATAAAATGTCACATATATTTATGTAAAAATGAAACAACATTTATTATATTATATTATATTATTATAAAGAAATTGTATAAATTTATAATTTTATAAATTATAAATTTCCACAGCATTAAAGTAAATCATATGACCCTAATTACATTTGTGTAAAAAAAAAAAACATTTTATATATATATATATATATATATATATATATAAAAAATAATAATAATAATAATAATAATAATATTATATATATATATATATATATATATATATATATATATATATATATATATATATATATATATATATATTTTTTTTTTTTTTTTTTTTATATAAATATAAATGTAATTAGAATAGTGTAACGCTTTTTAATTACTTGAATAAATGGCCTTATGTTGACATTTGTCTTAAATGAAGAACCTCTCTTTTCCTAGAACATTCTCAAGTTAAAATGCTGTATAGGAATTATTGGAGGAAAACCCAAGCATTCTCTGTTTTTTATTGGCTTTCAAGGTACGAGTCTATTAAGAACTATGTTTTGATTGGTTACTGCATTCCTGTCTGCTCTCTGATTGGCTGCTCTCTGTCTTCCAGACGAGCAGCTATTGTATCTAGACCCACACTACTGTCAGCCAGTGGTGGACGTCACCCAAGGCAACTTCTCTCTGGAGGTGAGATGGAAAGCAACGCTCTTAACTCAAAGATAAACGATAAAACATTACATTTGCATCAGAAGACATTTTCATTTCAAAGTTTTGACTATGTATGAAGAACTGAAGCTGCATCTGTCTTTTCTCTCGTAGTCTTTTCACTGTAACTCACCTAGGAAGATGAACTTTAGTCGTATGGATCCCAGCTGCACCATCGGGTTCTACGCTCAGACTAAGAAAGACTTTGAGTCTTTGTGCTCAGCGGTCAGTGAAGTGAGTGTCTTGTTTGAATCAATAAGATATATGTTTATTGGAATAAAAAAATATAAAATTTGTCTTTTTTCATTGAATATACAGTTAACAAATAAATGGCACAGTTATAATTTATGATATACAAATATCCTCTAATTGTAATTTTTAAGCCATTTCAGAATGAATGCATAAATATCAAGAAGCTGAAACAAATATTATGATCTATTTTTAATATATGGATACAATTTTTGTTCTTTTTCAGGCTTTGTCATCCTCTAAAGAGAAGTATCCCATCTTTACATTTGTAGAGGGCAAGGGACAGAACTATGGACTGGAGGGGCAGAGCGGGGGGTCCATGGACGGTCCTGCAAACATTTTCTCATGCAACAGCATGAGCAGGAACAATAAGAGAGGAAGCACAGATGAGTTTGTGCTCCTGTGAGAAGCGTATTGCATGTAACACAGACCCCACACCAGTGATGCTGCAGACAACTTCATGAAACTGCTGTTCCTCAAGTCTGTGCACTGCAGAGTATAAAGCAAACCTGGCACTGAGATTCTCAAGAAAACCTGTCCGAGTCATATTTCACCCCAAAAACAAAAGAAATTTAAGAAATTATGTTTTGCATTAAGAAAATGTTGCATATTTTTAGAGCTATGTTGTGATGTTATTTTCATGACAGTTAAGTACATTTTCCTCCAATTTATTGTTAATGTCATGTGTAAAAAAAGCTATATTATTTGAATTGTAATGCATTTTTTGCACTGCTTTTAATTTATCTAGTTTGTAATTACAAAATTGTTGATTTTGATTACTGCATTACAGTATGAGCATATTTTTGCATTACATTAATGAGACTTCTGAGAGGGAAATATGCTTAATTATCAATGTGAAAATGTAATAATTCTAAAAAAAGGTTAGTTTTCTTAATGCATAATATAATTTTGGGGTGACACCTGCATTTATTTGGTAAACTGCTCCATCAACGTGGCATTTGTTCATGAGTGGATAAGGAGCATTATCTATCATTGCAATTTTTTAGCTGATTCAGCCACGTTGAAGGAATAGTTCACCCAAAAATGAAAAATTGCTGAATATGTACTCACCCCCAGACCTTCCAAAATGTAGATGAGTTTGTTTCTTCATCTGAACAGATTTGGAGAAATGTAGCATTACATCACTTGCTCACCAATGGATCCTCTGCAGTGAATGGGTGCCGTCAGAATGAGAGTCCGAACAGCTGATAAAAACATCACAATAATCCACAAGTAATCCACACCACTCCAGTCCTTCAATTAATGTCTTGTAAAGCAAAAACCTGTGTTTGTAAGAAACAAATCCATCATTAAGGTATTTTAACTTTAAACTGTTACTTCTAGCCAAAATATGAGTCCATAATCCATCATTTTTCGCTTCCTCCAGTGAAAAAGTTGCTTCGTCATGCAGCTTTTCGCTTCGCAAGACATTAATTGATGGACTGGAGTGGTGTGGATTACTTGTGGATTATTGTGATGTTGTTATCAGCTGTTCGGACTCTCATTCTGACGGCACCCATTCACTGCAGAGGATCCATTGGTGAGCAAGTGATGTAATGCTACATTTCTCCAAATCTGTTCTGATGAAGAAACAAACTCAACTACATCTTGGTTGGCCTGAGGGTGCATCAGTTTTCAGCAAATTTTCATTTTTGGTTAAACTACTTCTTTAATTTTAATGTTTATAAACGCTAACATTTTGTCTCATACACTGAACACATGATCCTGCTGTTGTGTCGCTGTCTTTAAGAAGGTAAACGGGTACTCTAAGTGTTTTTTGCTCTATAACAGAGCCGGAGGGTTTGTGGGTAATTATGACAATGAGTAAACCTCCTTTGTTGCTGTATGATATGGCTGGTTTTCTAAGTTGTGTAAATTGTAAATCTCTCAGCTTGTGCGCTTGAACTGGGTGTGTTTTTGTTTTAAATCATTGTGCTTCATTTGTCACCAGTTTACAGCTTTCTCTTATTTAATTGTGTATTTTATGGGGAATCACAGCCATAGTACCTCAAGCTCCAGAAGTTGTGCGGCATTGTGTCTGATGCTGGAAGCTGTCTGAATATTTGATGTCTGATTTGCTTTTGTTCGTTCAGGTCAACAAAACTGCTGTTACTGTTCAATCTTATTTAAGCTGTTAATTTTATTTTTACAACTTGTGTTTTTGATCATCGTTCTGAAGATGCACCGGATAAAGCTGAACTGCTGTCACTGTTTGAACAATCGTTTTTGAATCATTGTAGATTTTTCATTGTGTATCCTTTGTCTTTTATGTTTTGGACTCTTTCCTGGATATGGGACCAGTGGACAAGAGATTATGGACTTTTTTTTTTTTTTTTTTGGAATTGGAAGAGGGAAATGATCAATTAAATGTAAGAGAGAAGTAAAATTGGTTATAATGCCCCAGTTGTCCTCACTGAATATATGACCTTAAAATAATATTTTTAAAACAACTGACTTATTCGAGTTCATCTCGGTACCATTGAACAGGTCTGCTACTGTCCTGTTTGCTTTTTTTTTTTTTTTTTTTTTAACAAGTGTCAAGATTAGAACCAAAAATTATGAAATTAATGAGATATATTTATTTATATTTTTACCTGAACTGTCATATGCGCTGAAAAATACTTTCAAACTCTAAAGAAGTGGTATCCAAGTCTCACAATCCTAAACACAAATGCTAAACAGCCCGTATCATTTTTTTACTTTGATTTTAAGAACATTTCGTCACTTTCGTATAATGTTCTGGATCCTGATCAGTTGAAAGCCGCTATCCGTTGAAGGTAGGTATTTTAGGTCATTTTCATTTGTAAAATAGTGTAAAACGCTTTTATTTTGTAGCTGTCTATAGGCTTTTGTTTTGAAGCGTAGTGGCGGACTTTTATTTTGAAGAAGTGTGAAGGGCAGGGCGCTGACTTCCGCCTGGCCGAAGACAGCAGCAGCGGCGGCGGCGGCAGCGGCGGTGGTGCTGAGATCAGGGCGGATTCACCGAGTCTGTAGAAACATGGACAGTCAAGGCAGGAAAGTGGTGGTGTGTGACAACGGTACCGGGGTGAGTGTGACTGCGGACCTCGTGCGGCTGGGTCCGGTCTTATTTCGCGGCCGTGTGGTGATTTAATGACGGCTTGCAGGGGAAGATGCAGCGGAACAGGAAGTGATTTGATATCACCTTATTTTACACTCTGATTATCTGTGATTTACACACGACCTGTGATGTGGAAAAAACTCGGATCGCATGCAGGGATATCGTTGATCGGGACTGATTATAAATGGGTTTGCATGTGGATGTTTTGTGGGAGCTTTGCAGATGTATTGACACGACTGACATTTACTCATATTTTCATTGATATTTTAATGAGGTCGCAGTGTGAGCATGCATTATTTATGAAATTACATATTTATGCACATTTATATCAATGATGCATGTGTTTCTCAGTGAGTAAAAGAAAGATAAAGATGATCTCAAACTCACTTCCGAGTTTGTAATCTCACATCTGGCCAAGAGAGGAAGTGACATACGAGACAAACCATAGAAACACATTCCATCATCATTCTCTCTGTCTGCTAATAAAATGCTACAACGAGGTACTTTTTGTAGAACGTATCCTGCAGTACCATGATATGTGTCCAGAAAAACATGATTTTATCGTGATAAATGTCCAGAACACCATGCTGACGGACGGCATTGCTATAATACATAATAAGACACAAAATATGTCTACTGAAGTACATTATTAAAAGTACCCTGGCACCTTCAAAAATACATAAATAATAATGTGTATTTATTTTAAAGAGATTTTGTCAACTGGACATTTGGGTAGATATGTGTGTCATATTTTCAGTGCATTTATTGTGTCATTTTATATTTTTGCATGACAACAGGTGAAACACCTCTCTTTGTTGTTTGTCATGAAGTGCACTCTAATCTTGTTAGTTTTTATTTCTGTTAGCTGCAAGGCAACATTTCATTCTTTTTCCATTCTAATTGGTCATATTTTTAATAAATAGTTTTCTTACCTTCTGTCTTTCTTTCAATCATTATTAGTAATATTTTAGTTTAGGTTTTATTTTTATAGTGTAAGTTTTGTTTTTTTAATTTAGTAAGTTTTCATTTTATTAGTTTTGTTACATTTCTATTTAGCTTTAATTTTTATGTTTATTTCAGTTCTAGAAATTTGAATGCTTCAACTTCAGCATATTTATTTTTTGCTAGTTACCAAGGCAACTTTTTTTTTTTTCTAACTGTCTGTCTTTATTTTATTTTTTTCCTCTCTGATTCAGTTTGTGAAGTGTGGATATGCCGGCTCTAATTTCCCAGAGCACATTTTTCCGGCTCTGGTGGGGAGACCGATCATCCGCTCCACAGCCAAAGTGGGAAACATCGAGATCAAGGTAAAGTTTCCTCACTAAACTGCACCCTAAAAATGACACCATGACTAGGGCTCTGTCCCAATCACCCAGTGAGCTGCCTTGCTGTATACACCCTAGAGCAGTCTACTAAAGCTGCATCTGTGTTGAAATACAACCCTCATAAGTAACTAAACAGTTCATTTTTAATCAGATGGAACTTTTTATTTGCGCTTTTTGGTATTAAATGAATTCTAAGTATGTTTCTAATCTTATTTTGTCCAGTGTCGTTTGTCATTAAGCTCGTTGCAATGTATTTTGAGATTGCCATGAAAGATTTGGCTGTAATGAGGCATTGTAAAACCTTTTGGAACCGTCTACATGTCTAATGACACTTTGAAACGCTGCCTATCGCTAGATTGTGTATCATAGGTTGTAAATTGTCATTCCAAGGATTTCAACGAAACCCTGTGAATGGTCTTATTTGGTAACGGGACATAAACAGCAACTTGAGTAACTTCCTGCTTGACTTGAACTTCCTGCAGAGTCGTTTTCACTAGGGGTGAGCTGCTTTGAGAGAGTTTTTACAGGTTCCTCTGATTGAAGTATTAATCTTTGATGACGAAATACTGAAATATTGAGAGATCCTGTACATTTATTATTGTCAAAAGACTGGAAAAAATATAAAGAGATTGTTTAGCCAAATTACCTGAGTGTAGTGTCTGATCCTGGACAGTCTTTCAGCTAATGAACCGTGCAGGTGAACAGGTTTTTTATTTATGTATTCTAAAAATTGACATTTACTAAATGTTGTGTAAACAGTACACTGTGTTTTCTGAAAAATGTTCTGTTTTTAGGCAAAGAAGACCTCATATCGTGTAGTACATTTGATTTTTATTAATGTCAACACAATAAATTGAGCAAAGAATAAAATACTTCCTTAAAAATGAACCAAAAAGCCTTCATCTGATGTGTTGACAAAGAACCAACAGTGGTTACAACAGATCAAGTACTAAGAAATATATTTTTTTCAAACAGCTGATTGACAAGAGAACTAATTTTAGCAAATTTAATAAATGTATTTAAAATCATTTTATTTAAAAATATCTAAAAGCAACACCCCAAGTATACTGATTCACTTTAGATTTACATAAAGTATTTTTATTTTTATGAATTTCTATACATAAATCAGACTTTTGTATGTAGGACAAGTTTGGCATTAACATTGCTGATCCTGCATCAGTTTTCACTCTTCAGGATTTTGGCTCTCATTACTCACCGCCTGTTCTCTCCATATTTGTCTTTCTCTCCTCTGTTACTATATTGAGGTGCTGTAGGATTATAAGAGGATGGTAAGTGTGTGTGTGTGTGTGTGTGTCAGAGTGTGTATGGTTTTGAGTCTAGCCTGTAGAGATTCTCTCTCCGAACCCCCTCAGGAGATGCAGAGCTGGTAGCAGTTTGACATGATTATTGTATTAATGTTCAGACTAATCGTAAATCTTGTTCTCTCACTAACCCTGATGATATGATCTTGCTTGTATGTGTCAGTGTTTGATATTACCCAGAATGCACTGGTCTTCACAGAATGGCATGAGTGTGCTGTGTGCAAATAGGATATACATAGGATATACTTCATTATACACTTCATTCAACAGCTTTCTCTCAGGTTACAGATGCTGTGACCTGTTTACTCAGTTTTAATGATTGTATTGCACTGCTTTTAATGTTTTTTGCTGTCAGATTCATTAGTCAACTTATCAGTCTGCAAAGTGTAATTCATAAAAACACACTGACTGTTTTTTGTTAAAATCTGATGCAATGTAGTTTCTTTTCCCAGTTATCTCCAGCTCGATTCAACACTTTTAATTTCTCTTTCAACCTGGACAGCTTCCGTTCAGCTCGAAATGAAAGATAACATTGAGCCTCCTGACCTTTGACCTCTCCTCTGTGTGACCCGTAGGACCTGATGGTGGGCGACGAGGCGAGCGAGCTGCGCTCCATGCTGGAGGTGAACTACCCGATGGAGAACGGGATCGTGAGGAACTGGGACGATATGAAGCACCTGTGGGACTACACTTTCGGCCCCGAGAAGCTCAACATCGACTCGAGAAACTGCAAGATCCTGCTCACGGAGCCGCCCATGAACCCCACCAAGAACCGAGAGAAGATCATCGAGGTTTGACCTCCCGTTTGTTGAATTACATCGGTGAGGAACCTCAGTGAGGTTTGGGTTTGTGATTTGTCTTGTCTCCCTGTAGGTGATGTTTGAGACCTATCAGTTCTCAGGGGTTTATATCGCCATCCAGGCCGTGCTTACTCTGTACGCTCAAGGTAATGAACCTTTTTAATGATGGGGGAAAAAATAAATATGAAATAAAATTTAAAATAATAAATATTATAAAAATAAAATTACAATTAATAAAATATAATAAAAATATAAAATAAAATTAACAATAATAAATATTTAAAAATAATAAAATAATAATAACATCTCCTGTGCAGGTCTGCTGACGGGTGTGGTGGTGGACTCTGGTGACGGTGTCACTCATATCTGTCCAGTGTATGAAGGCTTTTCTCTTCCTCATCTCACGCGTCGTCTGGACATCGCCGGACGAGACATCACACGCTACCTCATCAAGGTACAGTCCCATAGACACCGTCTCAGTCGCTGACTGTTTACATTGCACACATTTTCCTCAATCTGATTCGCTTCAGTCCAGCTGTGGATTTCTAATGCAGTGTTAATGCATTTAGTGTAAATATTACAATATCAGTGAGCCTTGTGAGTCCTGACTGAGAAAGCGAATGGCTCAACATGTAAACCTAGTGTGTAATCAGCAAGGTTGTCTTTCTAACATATATAAAATATACATTTTTTTTTTGCACATTTATAATTGTACTTAAAGGTGAAGTGTGGCTTTTCTTCAGTGTTAAAACACTTTCTTTTATTACGAAAAGAATCGTTTTAGTTAAATGTCCAGACTGACTCTCACTGTCTCTCTCCAGCTGTTGTTGTTGAGGGGTTATGCCTTCAACCACTCAGCAGACTTCGAGACGGTGAGGATGATGAAGGAGAAGCTGTGTTATGTGGGCTATAACATCGAGCAGGAGCAGAAGCTCGCGCTGGAGACCACTGTGCTGGTGGAGTCCTACACGGTGAGTTCAGCCCGATGGAGAAACAGTGAGAGATTTATTAACCCATAAGCTCTGTTCCATAACCTACTGAGCATTTTAAAGCATCATAAACCATTTAAAAGCTGGACTGGAACCCCCTAATGACTTCTTGTGTAGACCTAGACAGCAGACTTGTTATTGCCACCAGAGGGCAGCAGTGTGTTGTGTAAATTGTACTGTGTGTTTAAAATGGGAGCATTCACACTGGTTTCTGCCTGGGTTTGTAGCTGCCGGACGGTAGGGTGATTAAAGTGGGAGGCGAGCGGTTCGAGGCTCCGGAGGCTCTGTTCCAGCCCCACCTCATTAACGTGGAGGGAGTGGGTGTGGCTGAACTGCTCTTCAACACCATCCAGGCAGCCGACATCGATACCAGGTCACTTTAAATATTCCTGTATATTGTATATTATTTTGAATTTCTGTTTCTATCTTTATCTGTTACTATATATAATGTTTGTATATTGCAATAAAAAAATGTAATATATATTTTACATATTATACCTTTATCTGTTATATATACTGTCAAACAATGTTATACTTTTTTTAAAAACAATTATAGTCTCCTTTATAAATACAAATTGTCATCTTTTAAAAAATCGAGAACATGTTAGTGTTAGAAATCTGTTTACATTTGTTTTAAAATACTAAACAAAATATATAATATTATACTTTTTAACTATGATTTAAAGCATGTAATGTTATTATATTTTAATAATGCTAATAAAATTTTAATTTTGTTATCATTATTATTTTCATATTTGTATAATCATCTGTTACAATATATTATATATTTGATATATAATTTTAGTTATTACATATCTTTATTTATAATGTCAAACATTATCTTATCTGTTTTTTGTCTCAGACAGCATTTTACAAATGCATCATGTAATATTTTAAAAAAAATGTATAATAATTTAAGAATATGTAGTTATTGTATATTATAATTGTTTAATATTATATATATAATACTGTTTTATTAATGGTTATAATATTTTTTAATTACAATATCATTATTACAATATCTTTGTTTCAATATTAATGTGTGTGTATACACACACACACACATATATATATATATATATATATATATATAATAAAAAAATTTATGTATTATCTTTATCTGTTATATATATATATTGTGAAATATTATCTTACTTTTATCTATTGTTTGTCTTGTGTGATATTTCTGTGTAATATTCTTTTATAAAATAGGAAATAACTTATTTTATTTATTTTTTTTACATTTTTAAATCTTTAAAATATTAGACATGTTGATATTTTATGTATACTATAACTATACTATATCTTTATGTCAGGGCTGAGTTTTACAAACACATTGTTTTGTCGGGCGGTTCTACGATGTATCCTGGTCTGCCGTCTCGTCTGGAGCGCGAGCTCAAGCAGCTCTACCTGGAGAGAGTGCTGAAGGGAGACGTCGACAAGCTCTCGGTACAAATAACACTTCTTTATAACCGCAACCAACCTGTAATACACACTTACTCCGTTTGACCATCTCTAGGATGTAGGTTCTGACCACTTGGTGGTGATATTCACCTCTAACTGACTAGTTAGCAATGTTGCAATTTCTTCAGCAGTTTTTAAGATTCATCATGTCAGAAATTAACTTCCCTTATTAAGGGGAACTTCCCCCCCTGAAATTGGGACATTTTTTTTTCTTTCTGGGGGCATTTTATTCTAACCATGTAAAAGGTCACTTCTGATGTTTGCAGATGCATTAAACTGATAACTAGATAGGCCTACAATAAAATATAATCAAATGTTAGCTATATTAAAATGGATGAATCACTACTGGAGCATTTTTACCTCTGTATTATAAATATCTATAACAGTTTGTTGGTTTTCCAGTTTCTAAGGTTATTATAGTTACTTAGAATTAAAACAAAATAAAATATGTAAAAAAAGTCAAATAATTTTATTTTTATTTCTCATTTTCATTTACTAACTTGTACTAAACTAACTAAAACTGAAATAAAAATTCATAAAACTATATAGGCATATTTAAGAAAACAGTAACTAATAAAAAATAACAAAACTAAAACTTTAAAATTAAACTGAAAATGGAAAATATATTTAAAAAATTTAAATATACATAAAAATTAAAATAGTATGTTGATACTAAACAATAACACTGGCAATTTCTACTCTGCAGTAGTTTTGAGTTTTATTAGTAGTAATTTCATGCATTATACAGCACTGCTGTTTTACTGAATCTGTCTTTGCTTCTGCTTGTGTAGAAGTTTAAGATCCGCATCGAGGATCCTCCACGCCGTAAACACATGGTGTTTTTGGGCGGAGCGGTGCTAGCCGACATCATGAAGGACAAAGACAACTTCTGGATGACCAGAGAGGAGTACCAGGAGAAGGGCACACGCGTTCTGGAGAAGCTGGGCGTCACCGTTAGATAAATCACAGACTCACACACACACACACACACACACAAACAACATTGCACTCACACTCCCAGTCACAGGGTGGCATTTTGGCAGCGTAAACACACAGAGGTTTTCTTCAGATTATGAGGATATACTTGAGAACAATGGTATTCAAATACTTGAACTTCTTTGCAATCCAAAAAAAAGTGCTTAATGTTTGTACGACATTCCAAATGTAAAGATTCATATCACCGAGACAAAAATTGAATGAAATCGAGTGATTTGCTCCTGAAACGACTCGTTTATGCTGCCAAAATTAATCCTCAAACGATCCCTCATGTATTGCCATATCATGACCTGTTTGTTTTGAGTCCTATCCGTCTCATGACTTCACATTGACCCTAAAAAAGAGAGTAAAAAACAGGAGGATGTTGTGCAAGTTGAGGGACAAAACAATAAAAAAGATGTATTTTTAAGAAAAAAAACTTTCTTTGGTAATAAAATTGTTTTTGTAGTAAGGATAAAAATTGCTGCAGCCAATTTGCTAATAAAAAAAAATGAAGACTATAATTGTGGCCAATAGTATCAAAGACAGACGTACTTCTAAAGGCAGATTGCTTTTGCTGAAACGTCTACTTTCTTTCTTTAACTTCCTGTGATGTCTTTCTCTGTCTTTAATCTCAGCATCTGCGCACTCCATTATTGGATTCCCTGAAAATAGAGAGAGAAAAAATGCAGTAGCGACCGGGAACAACTTCCCCAAATAGCATTTAACAGAAGAGCGTGTTTTTGTCAAATAACGTCGCTGAGGATGCATTGAATGCATTCGTGATGAGCAGAGTCTCATTTTAGTCATGAAAATTGATAATGTATATTCTCTGTTCATGGCATTCTGCCTGCAGTTCCAGGATCAGTTTAAAGGACCTTCGTAAAAAAATAGTATGAGTATCAGAATGCATTTGAAAGGGAAGAGATAATGTTCTGCCGTATGTATAACGTACAATCTAGAGCCTCATTTCCACATCTAGCTGAAACGTATGAGTGTGGGTCACATTTTACTCCAAAATCAAAAGAAAGAAATAGGAGCTTATAGTTTTCTCTTTTTTGCATTGTAACATTATTTTCATGACATTTTAGCACTATTTTTTTTCCAAATTATCATTACCGTAATGCTAAAAAAATCATTCTCATTACCATAACAGAAAAATCCCTAATTTTGATTTCCATAATGCAAAAAAGAAACCTTTTAATTTCTGAAATGCAAAAAATATTGTCATTACCGTAATGCTTTTTTAAATTGTGTAGTACATTAAGTTTTGTTGCACTGCCTTTAATGCAGATTTAAATTCAAAAATAAATAATAGAATTACACTAAAGATGACAGTAATGAGAATCTAACAAAAATTATCATCTTGTAGAATAAAGGGAATTACAAAACGTACGGAAGTAAAATGTCCAGGTGTGTTGCGGTAATGAGAATATGGAGGATGAATGTTTAATTTATCAAAAAGCTTTATGATACTAAAATAGGATGATCAAATGTAATTCCGATTGCTTTTCTTTTTGATTTTTGGATTTTTGTGAGATTCACCCACGGAGAATTGGGCATAAAACTCCGCGAGCTGCAGCAGTGCATTTAGTCGCAGCTCATGCATGTCACACACACATGCGTCGTCCATCCATGCGACTTCACTTAACGCAATGCTCATTCCATTGCAGTAACCCTGCATCCTTTTCATCAGCTCATTTATTTGTTCTAGCGAGTCGCAATGGCGTTTGAGCCTCACGATTGTTCGCTTTGCTATTTTTTTTCTGGTTTTGTGTTAATGTTTTTCTTTGCTGTTGGTTGTCGGGTCATTTTCATGTCCCAGTCGAGTTGCATCCAACAGTCTGAGAACGAAGGGCCTCACTGATGCCCAACGGGTGTTTCTGGGTCAGGCGCTTCATTCCCAGACCGATGGCACCCGTGGTGTAACAGTTTACTGCCTGTTTGTAATATGAATGACATAATAATGATGGTATTGTTAACGATGATAATAATTTTAGTGTTTGTACTTGTGACAGCCGTTTCGGAAGCTGGATCAGTGATGTTTCTGTTTGTCGCACATGGAACGAACTATATATCGACTCCATTGATTTCACTCACGCATTCTTCCAGTGCCAAGTTTGGGTATTGTAGTCGTTTTATTTGTTTGTTTGTTTTCTGCTTTTTGGTTTTTGTTTCGTTTGTAGCGTACTGCCAGACCACTGATTTAAATAAAGAAAATTGATTTATAACTTAACAGTTGAAGTGAGTCTTTTAAGCAGACTGAAGCCAGTGCTGTTTGGTGTGTGTGTGTGTGTGTGTGTGTGTGTGTGTGTGCGTGTTAGAGGGAGAAACGCTTGTTTTTTCTTCATATGTGGCATGTAACTATGGAAGCGCACAAGGAATTGCCGCCCATCTCGGTTACCATGGAGATGTGCTGTACACAAGCAGTGTCTTTTCCTTCAGTTCATCTCTGTAATTTACAGTACCAGACTCAGATACTCATACTCATTATTTATTCATGCTAATATCTGTTTCTGTAAGGTAACAAACATGCCTTATCTATCTATTATCTGTCTATCTATCTATTTACATATGTCTATCTATCTGTGTTTATATATACATATGTATGTATATATGCATGCGTGCGCACACACACACACACACACATATTTATTTTATACATAAATACACACTAATTATGTCACAAAATTGTTACATTTATGCAAACACCCTCAAATAAATTCTGTTTAGTTTTTTGTTTAATAAGTAGTCATGTAATAAGCGTGATAATATATGGTCAGCCAGTTACATCATAATGTTTCTGATCACTTTTTGCAATGATGGGTTAACTACATTATCTCTGAATATTAACATTGTATGCATATGTGCTTCTCCTTTTCATGACATTTTAGCACTTTCTTCATAAAAATTAACATCACCGTAATGCTAAAAATATGGATTTCTCATTACCATAATGCAGAAAAATCCCTCTTTTTGTATTACCATAATGCAAAAAAATGAAACCTTTTATGAAATGCAAAAAATAAAATCGTATTGTCATTACTTTAATGCGTTTTTTTTATTGTGTAGTATTAAATACTACACAGTGTTTTTTGTACTGTTTTATGCTGATTAAAATAAAATAAGAATAAATGAATTACAGTATTTACAGCGCCCTCCACTAATATTGGCACCCTTGGTAAATATGAGCAAAGGTGGCTGTGAAAATAAATCTGCATTGTTTATCCTTTTGATCTTTCATTCAAAAAATTCACAAAATTCTAACCTATCATTGAAGTAAAACAGTTGAAAGTGGGGGGAAAATCTCATTGTGAAATAAATGCTTTCTCTAGTTCATATTGGCCACAATTATTGGCACCCAATTATTGCAACGTCCTTTTCCCAAGATAGCAGCCCTGAGTTTTCTCCTGTAATGCCTGAAGAGTTTGGAGAACACCTGATAAGAGTTTAGAGACCATTTCCTTCATCCAGAATCACTCCAGATCCTTCAGATTCACAGCTCCATGACGGTGCTTCTTCTCTTCAGTTCACCTCACTCATTTTCTACAGGGTTCAGGTCAGAGGACTGGAATGGCCATAGCAGAAGCTTGGTTTTGTGCTCAGTGACTCATTTTTGTGTTGTTTTTGAGGTTTGTGTTTGGATTATTGTACGGTTGGAAGATCCAAACATGGCCCATTATAAGATTTCTAACAGAGTCAGTCACTTACTGATTTTTTATCTGTTGGTATTTGATAGAGTCCATGATGCCATGTGTCTAAACAAGATGTCCAGGACCTCCAGCAGAAATATAGGCCCACAACATTAAAAATACAGCTGTATTTATTTCCTTTACATGGGTTTACTTTTTATCCCTGTGTTCACCAAACCCATCTTGAGTGTTTGCTGCTAAAAAGCTCATTTTTAGTTTCATCTGACCATAGAAGCCAGTCCATTTGAAATTTCCAGTTGTGTCTGATAACTGAATATCTTTGAGTTTTGTTTTGGATGAGCTAGGAGGAATTTTTTCTTGAAACCCTCCCAAACAACATGTGATGATGTAGGGGCTGTTTGACAATTTTTTTAAGTTTCTGACCCCGAGACTCAACTATTTTCTGCAATTCTCCAGCTGTGCTCCTTGTAGAGTCTTTAGCCACTCAAACTCTCCTCTTCACCGTGCGTTAGGGTGATATAGACACACGTCCTCTTCCAGGCAGTTTCGTAACATTTTCTGTTGATTGGAAATTTTTAATTATTGCCCTGATGGTGGAAATGGGAATTTTCACTGATCTAGGTCTTTTCTCAAAGCCACTTCACTAATTTGTGACTCAATTATCTTTGCTGCATCAGAAATATATTCTTAGGTTTTCTCATTGTGATGGATGATTAAGGAATTTGGCCTTTGTGTTCCTCATATTTATAATCCTGTGAAACAGGAAGTCATGGCTGAACAATTTCATGCTCCGAGTCACCCTGGTGTGCTAAAAAATGTATGAATGGGAATATAGGCTACTTCAGAGATATTTTACTCATAAGAATTTCTAGGGGTGCCAATAATTGTGGCCAGCATGCATTGGAGAAAAACATTCATTTTATCATGAGATTTTCTCCCCATTTTCAATTGTTTTACTTCAATGATAGGTTTGAATTTTTTGAATGAAAGATCAAAAGGATAAACAATGCAGATTTATTTTCACAGCCACCTTTGCTCATATTTACCAAGGGTGCCAATATTAGTGGAGGGCGCTGTATACTGTAATACACTAAAAAAATCAGTAATGAGAATCTTATAAGAATCACCTTCTTGTAGAAAAATGGGAATTACAAAATGTCCAGGTGTGTTACGGTAATGAGAGTCTGGGAGATGAATGTGTGTAAATGTCAAGAAAGTAATGTCACAATGCAAAAAAAGCTTTATGATCCTAAAACAAGATAATCAAATGTAACTGGGATTTTTTTTGTGAGATTCACAAAAGGGGAATTGGCCATAAAACAGTGAGTCTCTTGGGTCTGGGCTGGGGTGGATGAATAGACAATATACTGTATAGCTTTAGTAGGGAATATTTGAAGTGTTTGCAACATTAGTTCATGGGCAATACAAAATGTTTTTTCTCTTAATGATCCCGTCTTTTCTCAAGAAGACCATCGGGTTCTTGGATGCAGAGCTGTGGCCTGATGATGATATGTCTGTGTGTGTGTGGAGGAGGGGGTGATTGTGTTCACATTTGTTTCCGATTTTATTCATGTAAACAGGGGGGCTGTCAGACTCAGTGGGGCCTGTTTAAATTAAGGCCAGGCTGCTCCGCACACAGCGACTCTCTCGCTGTACGTTACCTTACACATACTAGTTTATCATACTGAGAGCAGCGATATATTTGCATAAATGTCACAGAAATGCAGATTTGGTCCCAAATTGTGGTGCCCAAAAAGTAGTTCACTCAAATATGAACATTTTGTCATCCTTTAATTGCCAGTGGAAAGACAAAACAACACCAAAAAAGTGCCATAAATGTAATCTATATGGCTACATGTCTTCTTAAGTCATACAATATCTTTGTGTGAGGAACAAATCAAAATATTAATTATTTGCTAAAAATCATCCCCTCCAGCACATTTGAAGATGGATCAAACAAGATTTGTCGTCAGTGGTATCTGCTTAATGACAAGTAACATGGTACAGACTGCAGAAAACAGTGTTATTCACATAATATATATCCCATAATTCCACTCTGCACTGTACACATGACTGAACTGCCCTCTGGGGAAGAGAATAGTTATTCTGTTCAGTTGAACACCGCATGCCATATCCAGCGCACAACAAGCCGATTCATTGGTGTATGAAATGAACCACAGACATGTTTACTATCAATATCATTATGCAACCGGACTGTGAGAGCAGAAATCTGCTGTAAATGCTTCTTTCTAATAGTTTTCAGAGTTATTTGCTAGGGCAGTCAGCACAAGGGCATGCTGGGATTGAGTTTGGAGGACTATATTGTAGCATTCAAATAGGTTCATCTTTCTTACATCCACACGTAAAGAAAGGTGTCAAAGTCAGCATGAAAATAACTGTAAACTCACTTCGCTTTCACAATGTGGCGTGTTTTTATGGACGTGTAGGGTTGGACTTGATTTTAACCATTAATCCATTAACCTTAAAGACACAAAAAGTCGTAATTCTGAGGTAAAAAGTAGTAATTATGACAAAAAGTATTCTTTTTTCTCAGAATTTTGACAGTAATATTTAGTATGTATTCATTTTGACTTTTTATCTCATAATAACAGTGTATCATAATTTAGACTTTATGTCAAAATTAATATAAACAGTACACACACATATATTATGTAAACAAAAACTTTTATTTCGGATGCGATTAATCGCGATTAATAACTCGACAGCACTACTTTTTTTGTTTGTTTGTTCCCGCACTAGCAGTAAATATTATAACCATAGTGACACTGCCTAAAGTAAATATTAACACAAAGTTCACAAAAATGGAAAGTCGTTACAGTTGAGGCGACAACAAAGACTATATACAAAGACGGTTCACTCCTGTTATTTACGAATGGGAGAAACTGCAACGCGCAATATGACGGAATAGTCCCGCCTTCTGAATAAAACAGCCAATCGCTGATTGGAAAAGTCATTGCGTCACTGCAGCTGCAGTTTAGAAGCCCCGGTTCCCATAGAAACCTGAGACTCGCGCTTATGAATGCACATGCGCATTGGCTGATCTAAGCTGAAAAATAAGCTTTTTTAAAACTATTTGAGCATAAGGAACAACATTTATGGGGCAGTTCATTTCAGATTTTGTTGCGGGTTTGAAATATGTAATTTAATTGTGAGTTCAGCAGACAGTTTTTGAGATTTCAGGATTCCTCCATTCATTTAGATAGGACTTGTTCTTGGGTGCACGAAATAGCTGCCCAGAGAGGCGTTGCAAAAATGGCCACCGAGTGAACAGACTTTCTTTGAAAAGGACTTTGGGCGACAGTTTCGAGACACTTTAACTTTACACTTTAAACTTTATCCGTGATATTTTAATAAACCTACAGCGGCTTTTATGCTTCAGTCAGTGGAGGGCGAAGCATTTGATTCCCGCGCAGACCACAAAATTGGCGGGAGCAGCTCCGGTGGACGGCAGGACCTTCAGAAGATGACACAGCTCGTATCTCCATCTCTGTGAGTAACCGAAATTACACATGAAAACATGTAACACACACACACAGACAACTTGTTACTGAGAATAGTGTTTGCCGATATAATCGCATAGTTGTGTTAAAGTTTCCTCAAAGGTTTCTGTTTACAACGTATTCATGCAGCGTTGAGCAATGTAGCCAATCACAGAGATATCTGTGACCTTGGACCACAAAACCAGTCATTAGGGTCAATTTTTTTAAATTGAGATTTATACATCATCTGAAGGCTGAATAAATAAGCTTCCCATTGATGTATGGTTTGTTAGGATAAGACAATATTTGGCCAAGATACAACTAGTTAAAAATCTGGAATCTGAGGGTGCAAAAAAATCTAAATCCTGAGAAAATCGCCTTTAAAGTTGTCCAAATGAAGTTCTTAGCAATGCACATTACTAATCAAAAACTAAGTTTTGATATATTTACATTAGGAAATTTACAAAATATCTTCATGGAATATGATCTTTACTTAATATCCTAATGATTTTTGGCATAAAAGAAAAATGTATCATTTTGACCCATGCAATGTATTTTTGGCTATTGCTACAAATATACCCGTGCTACTTAAGACTGGTTTTGTGGACCAGTGTCACATATAGGCAGTCACAGAAATATCTGTTGATTTCTTGAACGCAATGGCCAATCAGATGCAATTATGTTATAATCCATTTACAGCTCAAAAGGCTGTTTTTTGTCCAGTATTGAGTTTTACACGCACCGAATCCTCTCATTATAACAAACAAAGCATAGACATGATGTAAGTAAGAGACTGACTGTGTGACAGAAATATGTCAAAATGCCCGCCTTGGTGAGTAGTCACACAAACGCAGACTGTGCGTTGTTCTTCACTTACACACACACACACACACACACACACACACACAGACTTCTGAGGAGGATTTACAGGTGCATCTCAATAAATTAGAATGTCGTGGAAAAGTTCATTTATTTCAGTAATTCAACTCAAATTGTGAAACTCGTGTATTAAATAAATTCAATGCACACAGACTGAAGTAGTTTAAGTCTTTGGTTCTTTTAATTGTGATGATTTCTCAACAAATTAGAATACTTCATAAGACCAATAAAAAAAAACATTTTTAGTGAATTGTTGGCCTTCTGGAAAGTATGTTCATTTACTGTATATGTACTCAATACTTGGTAGGGGCTCCTTTTGCTTTAATTACTGCCTCAATTCGGCGTGGCATGGAGGTGATCAGTTTGTGGCACTGCTGAGGTGGTATGGAAGCCCAGGTTGCTTTGATAGCGGCCTTCAGGTCATCTGCATTGTTGGGTCTGGTGTCTCTCATCTTCCTCTTGACAATACCCCATAGATTCTCTATGGGGTTCAGGTCTGGTGAGTTTGCTGGCCAGTCAAGCACAGTAACACCATGGTCATTGAACCAGCTTTTGGTACCTTTGGCAGTGTGGGCAGGTGCCAAGTGCTGCTGGAAAATGAAATCAGCATCTCCATAAAGCTTGTCAGCAGAATGAAGCATGAAGTGCTCTAAAATCTCCTGGTAGATGGCTGCGTTGACTGTGGACTTCAGAAAACAGTGGACCAACACCAGCAGATGACATGGCAGCCCAAATCATCACTGACTGTGGAAACTTCACACTGGACTTCAAGCAACATGGATTCAGTGCCTCTCCACTCTTCCTCCAGACTCTGGGACCTTGATTTCCAAATGAAATGCAAAATTTACTTTCATCTGAAAAGAGGACTTTGGACCACTGAGCAGTCCAGTTCTTTTTCTCCACAGCCCAGGTAAGACACTTCTGACGTTGTCTCTGGTTCAGATGTGGCTTGGTAGCCCTTTTCTTGAAGACGTCTGAGCGTAGTGACTCTTGATGCACTGACTCCAGCTTCAGTCCACTCCTTGTGAAGCTCTCACAAGTGTTTGAATCAGCTTTGCTTGACAGTATTCTCAAGCTTGCAGTCATCCCTGTTGCTTGTGCACCTTTTCCTACCCAAATTCTTCCTTCCAGTCAACTTTGCATTTAATATTCTTTGATACAGCACTCTGTAAACAGCCACACCTTTCAGTAATGACCCTCTGTGACTTACCCTCTTTGTGGAGGGCGTCAATGTTTGTCTTCTGGATCATTGCCAAGTCAGCAGTCTTCTCCATTATTGTGGTTTCAAAGAACAAGAGATACCCGGAATTTATACTGTAGGGATGGTCATTAATTGAAACTCAAATGTAAATATTCTAATATTTTGAGATACTGATTTTTGACTTTCATGAGCTGTAAGCTCTAATCATCGAAATTAAAACAAAAAAACTTTTGAAATGCTTTACTTTACATGCAGTGAATCTAAAATATATGAAAGTTTCACTTTTTGAAATAACTTACAAGAAAAAAATGAACTTTTTCACGACATTCTAATTTATTGAGATGCACCTGTATGCTCCTCAGATGGTAAGCTCAACCTCACAGTGAAAATTTATTTATTTTTTTTTCAATAAACTTAAAATACATTGTTTCTATATATACAATCAGCAACTTTAAATGGATAGTTTTATATTTCTCCATCATTTTTTTTCAATTCAATTATATCATTTGCAGTGCTTCATGAGATTGTAGTTCTTTCCCTCATTAAAGCCCAGTCTTATATTTTTGCCTTTTTGTTGAATTTTCAAAAATGTTTTGCTTCAAATCAAAGTTCGTGCTGTTGTGAATCACCTTGTAGCTGGTTGGCTTGTTTCATGGCTTATAGCTTAATGAAGACTTTTTATAAATCCCTTTGGAAAAAATGAATGGAAGAAATAGTACTTCCAGCTGAAAAAGGAGGTGGGCACTAATGCACTCTAATCCAATTAAGTAACATTTTTTCAAAATTCAAAACACTTTTTTTCCGCTAAAATGACCAAACAAAACCAGAGGGTTAAGAGTGTAAAGATAAAATGCGATGTGTTCATCCACTTCCTTCCCGCTCCAGATCCGGGTCTGTTTCCCATCATGCTGTCTGCTCATATGAAACTGCTCCCATGGCTCTATTGAGACAATTTTTACTGTCTCTCTCAATACTTTAGTCTCAAGGATGCAGACGCTACCAAAAACTCCAGACTTGGACTCTTAAAATGCACTTTAACCGGATTTGAAGCGCCGTATCGCTCCACAGAGACGTGCGCGGTCCAAAAGGCTTCCAGCTGACCTCGGACTAATGCAGTAAATTCATTACCGTGACCTCTCCGGCCCTGCAGTCAGGTTGCCAGATAACTACTGCTAAAAGTAAACAAACAAGGGTGTACACAGGGAAAGAGACAATGCTGGCCCGGCCCTCTCTTTTCCTGCAAACACACACTCACGCACGGCTCCTTCCGAGGTCCCTGCTCAGTGTGGGAAGACTCCTCTGGAGTCGCAGACGGCTCCTTCACTCCCCTCTCGCTCTCTGAACATCTCTATTTCCTCCCTCTTCCTTGTTCTTTTGTGTAAAGCTACAGTGTTGATATCGATGTCCATTTAATCTTTGTTGTCCTTCATCTTTCTCACACACACACTTCAAACTCTTAGTTGTGTGTCACGCACAATAACATCCTGGTGTGTGTATCTGTGTGTTCCCAACTGGGAGGAAGCCGTGTTGCACAAACACTCATTCGCAAATCCGTGCGATTGCACGACAGGGTCCTGAACGAGATGGGGGAGCGTCATCATGGCGCCTCCTGCAGCCTGGGAGTAAGGTCGGGGTGACGGGGTTCAGCTGCACGCAATCAGGAAGATGGGCCAATCTGACACTAATGCATACAAATGAGCGTGTTTTAAGGTTAAATATGGCTACTGAGCGGCAAACTATTAACACTCTATTCTTCACTCTGACATTACACATCTACAGTGTATAATCAATGAAGTTGTCGGTAATTGAAATTACCTAACTAAAATAGCAAAACTAGTTCACAACCCTTAAAATCAACAAAGATGTCAGTGGACGAAACAACAAAACTAAACATAAAATAGTACACTGCCATATAATCAACAAAGTAGACTATACGACAAAACTAGCAAGTCAACAGATGTCAGTGGTAAAATGACATTAACCTTATTATCAACAAAGATGTCAGCACATGAAGCAACAAAACTAGTATGCTTGAGTAATGTTAACTAAAACTAATAAAAATTCTTAAATTTTAAAATTGAAATTTTCAGCAGACAAAATGATTTCAATAGAATGAACTGTATAATCAACAAACTACTATGCTAATATGCAAACTAATAAGCTTGAGTTGAGAACGTGTTTTTAACTGAAAATTTGAAATTTCGTTAATTGAAATAAAGCTGAAAAATATAAATATTAAATTTAAAAAAAGCTAAATGTAAATTTTAAATTTTGCCTTAACCAACTGAAATAAAATAAGTTTAGGTTAAAGTGAAATTACTAAAATTAAGCTGAAATAAAAATTAATTAAAGCTTAATAGAAATATAAAAAATTGTCTTAACCAACTGAAATAAAATAAGTTTAGGTTAAAGTGAAATTGTTAAACGTAAACTGAAAGAAAATTTATTAAATCTACATAGAAATATTACAAAACTAATGAAAAAAGATTAAAAAAAATTACTAAAACTAAAATTAAAATGAAAACTGAAAATATCAATAAACAAAACTAGAACTTTTGTTATAATCAACAAAGCTGCTGAAATGAAAAAAAAAAAACTAGACGAAAGTATTATTATGCTGACATTATAAACAAAGCTGACAAAATGAAAACTGGAATGCTTGGTTTTTAATTAACAAAAACCAAATAGATACAGATCAGAATGACCCAACAAAGATGCCAATGGATGAAAAAACAAACCTAAAATGTTCATTACAAACAATAAAATCTAAGCAAAAACAGAACAAAACTTAGATGTTTTTGTTATTATCCAAAACGGTCAGCAGACGAAATGACAAAACTAGTACACTCCTACAGCACTCAGCTGCAGAATGACGAGACAAAAGCTGAATGACAAAACTAGCATGCTCTCATTATAACCAACAGATCTGTCAGCTGACGAAATGACAAAACCAGATTATAGCAGGATGACTCTGGTTTCATCATGTTGTAAGGCGTTTTGGTCATCCCTGCTGTGGTATATGCATTAGAGTGCTGTTACCTGATTCCTCAGCGTTAACAGTGGGAAGAGGACAAAGAAGGACTCCTGTTGAGTCCAGCGTGGTCTAAATGTCTGCACATGTTGGAATTTGATGCTATTTGTAGTTACAGTTCCAAAGCTGGACAAGGCCTTTGGGACCCCCTCCCTCTCCCCATCTGTCCCACTCAAGCTGTTATTCACTCATTCGGGAGCTCACGATTAAGATGTTTTTGACTTTGCATTACAATGGCTGCACATTCTGTTGGATAATGCAGAGGAAGATGCAGTCGAGAGTAATAGTGCTGGGCTATGGGACATGCCGTCATGCCAGCACGTGCCCGACTTTCTGCACAAACACAAACACTGTCATGTGTAATTCATGCACAGTTTCTCACTGGACAGTGGCCACACACATGCTTTTCCATAATATTGAACAGTCAAACATCTGCGTGACTTACTACCATTTGTCTATCATTGTTTTCTAGTCTCTTGGCTGGCTTGTATTTCCACCTAAACCAGACATATCCTCACTGAAAGTGTACAACAAAAAATACACCCAATCCGAATGGTGTTGATGCTGATACATAACTTTGTGGCAGTGGTGAGCGTGATGTGACAGGAATAGTATGCAAAAGTGGCCAATCACTTTTTTAAAAATCCCTTGGTTGCAGAAGTATTTTTCACATTAATTTTCTCCATAGGCATTTAAAAAAAAATATTATTAAGTACAGAGTTTTAAAGTAGCAAACAAAAAAGACATAAAAAAAATTTGATTTGATGCAGAATTGATGGAAAAAAGTAAAATGCATTGAACATTATGAAGGAACGAACTACTCTTCCCGTAGAGCACTGTAAATTGTATTAATCATTCCCAACAATAAAATGTGAAATTTAAGTCAAATGTATAATACATATAAATATGTGTATGTGCATCAGGGTTATTTTAGTTAACTAAAACTGAAAGTAAAATTAAAACCATTAAAAATAATTACAAATAAAAATAAATAATTTTTAAGATATAATGAAAATGTTGCTTGAAATAAAATAAAACTTTAATGGAAATAAAATAAAATAAAAAAACTTATTTCAGCTAGTTGCCGAGCCAACAGTTCTCGTTTTAATTTAGTTTAACCTAATGTACTCAAATAACTAAAACTGAAATAAAAATGAATAAAAACTATATAGATATATGTGTAAATACAAGACAAAAACACTCGACAACAAAATTACTTTAAAATTAAAATGAAAACAGAAAATATCAAAATAAAAACTGATTCAAAATAATAATTAAAAACTATAATAGTATCCTCCTGAAGCTCAAAAAATATATGCTGGTGTGCATATATGAAAACTATAATTTTATAATGTGAAAATATGTAATTTTATATATACGAAAAAAGTTTATATTCAATATATTTTATTGATATATTTGTTACAAAATATTCAAATATATACAAATATATAAATAGTTTGAGTGCTGGGAACAATTTTTTAAATACATTTGAAATCTGTGACATTATCATATACCAACATATAACAGTTTCTGAGCTTGCAAACATTTATGTTCTTACTAAATATGAATATCTCTATGGAGAAAATGAATACAATTATTACTTCTGTTGCGCTCAACAACAATGTCGATCAACAAATGATCTTGACTTGCGTAGTATGTTGCGGCTAGAGGAAAATATCAGATTAACATGGAAGAGATTCAACAAGAACTGATGTTTTATGGTGTCCCACCTGGTTGTGATCAAGTTTTACCTTTTGTAATAGAAACAATCTTGTCCCAAATGTGAGCAGAAGACGTCACAAGAGTGTGAATGTAACGTTTGCAGACGGACAGAAGGCGTGAGACGCACTGGCTGATTCAGGCACTTTCTTTTAATCTCAGAATGTTCAGGAGCATCAGACAGACAGAGACCTCACTCTCCTGGACACCAATAAAAAAATAAAACTGCTCCTCTTTAGTCACGCGTCAGATAGTACTACTGCAAAAGCTTTTCACAGGAAGAGGGGGAGAAGATCGAGGATAGACACCAGAAAGAGAGACAAATAGGACATAAAACATCAGCTGACAAATAGGATCACAGTCGTCATGACAACGCTGTCACAGTCCACTGATTGGCTGGATGTTGTTTTGAAGGATGATGCTGATAGGCCAGCAATTGGAAATATATTTTGAGAACTTCACAACACCTTGCACAGTGTTCAGATGGTTGTTTTTTCTTGTTTGTTAGTTGTACTAGTTTGCGTTGTGCTTAAGACAAAGGCAGAGAAAAAAGACATCTTGTTTTTCGTCCTGTAGGAAGGGTACATCGATTTTGAGGCTGGTTTTCATTTCAGAACATCGATAACAGGCACATACATCTCACAAAACCCTTTAAGAACATGTTCGGCTCATACTGCACCCCAAAAGCAACACAAAATTTTACTTATTGAAAATAAAAAATTTGCAATATTATTTTCTTGATAATCATTTATTACATCAGTGCAACAACTTTACTGGAATATGAAAAAATGCTGTACTGTTTTTCTTGTCATAAAAATCAACTATGTAATAATGGAAATTAAATGGTAATTTGAATGATTTTTTTCCATTACAGTGCACTGTAGGGGTGTGCGATATTGAAAAAAAATGATATTGCGATATTTTTTTGGATTTTTTCCATAACGATAATTAGACGATATTTTGCAGAGTGTGTTATTGTGCTGATATCTGACTACCGTGGACAGCTGCAGTTTTTGATATTCTTCATATGCTGTGTGGTCAGTTCACATCAGTGATTAATTAATCTTTTCATTTGTTTAAATTGATTTTTACCTTTAATAAAGCAATTTTTTCTAAAAGTGTACATCTTTTGAGTCAAATTGTTACATTTAATCAGTCAATTAAGATAATACACATTTAGGCTGTTACCAAACAAATGAAACCAGTATCATCAAAATTAATCTTTGGAGTTGCATCTGAAGTGGCATTTAGATGTATTCACACACTATTTAATGCAGCTCAGAGGGACATGGAGTGCTTTAACCAGTTAGAAATGCATCATTTTTTGACATTTTAAACATAAAACATTGAATACTGATATTTAAAATTATTTTAAAAATAAAAATAGATTTTAAATGTGAAATTGAAACCGCCAGTAGGTGGCAGAAAGTTACTGGTAATAAGTGAGTCATTGCGACTGAACCGAATCATTTAAACGGTTGATTCATTCAGGAACGAAACACCGTCATGTTGCTCAGAGACGCAAAACAGTGCTGTAGCTGTTTGGAATTATTTTTTGTTGGCGAAATGGAGCAAAAACAGGCAATATGGTGTCTAAAACATAAGTTTCTTAATATTAACTTATTGTTTATTGAACTGTTGTATAAAATCAATATCACATTTGTAATCATGCTTATTTTTGAAGAAAAAACGGCATGAAACGTAAATATATACATTTTCTGCTCCCATATCTTGAATTTTGCGATCATTCTTTATGCATTTTAATAGACTGATTCATGCAGTGAAAGAACACACTCTAAATGCGCACGTGCACTGTTTAACCCGCTTCATCACCACGTAGGCTAATGTATGTGTGCACTCCGTAGGTGTTTTGTTTGGTTTTTGCAAAATACTCGATATTGTCAAATTGCACATCGTTAAAACAACAATCACGATATCATCGCAGACGATATATATCGCACACCCCTAGTGCACTGTTAATGATTTTTCAAAGTTATCAAAAAAGATTATTGGAGTACGTAAAAAGAACATTTTATTTAAGTCTTACTAATCCAAAATTTCACTCTAATTCAATTTGTGAAATTTACAAATAGTTTCTGAGTGAAAATGTTTCAGTGTAATGTATATGAAAGCCCATTTCCACCACTGAATAAAAAATATAAAAGGTAATTGCGACTTTTTATTTATAAACTTGCAGTTGCAAGTTATAAAGTCTGAATTGTGAGAGGTAAACTCGCAGTTGTGACTTTTTTTACTCCGAATTACGTGTTTGTATCTTGCAATTCTGATTTTTTCTTGCAATTGTGGGATATAACCTCGCAATTCTGTTTTTTTTCTCAGAATTGTGAGATATAAAGTCCATATCTGGGGGGAAAAAGACTGACATTTTTCTCAGAATTGCGAGTTTATATCTCACAATTCTGACTTAATAACTCACAATTGCATGTTGTAAAGTCAGAACTGTGAGATATAAACTCGCAATTCTGAAAAAAAGTCACAACTGTAAGAAAGTAAACTCGCAATTGTGAGAAAAAAAGTCGCAATTACCGTTTTTATTTTTTATTAATTGGCAGAAATGGTCTTCCAAAGTAATGACACTTTGGATGGTAAATAATCATTTTGAAAATAACGCCACAATGCTAAAAGCTCCTAAAAAAGGCAAAATAAAGCATATTTTCTCTTGATTTTGGGGTAAGATATGACCTGCGCATGAGATTCACCCACACACGTACTTTACATTTGGGCAGCAATGTATTTGCCATCTTCCACACAGCAGATTAATATTGGCAATTTGGCAAAATGTCATTTCCCACATCCGTTCTGACCTCAGACACACACACACACACACACAACACAAAGATCTACCATCCTACAGGTCAGCTATTTTGGATTCCTCTGGGTTTGTCTTATCTAGACGGAGTGGATCACAGTAGAAGAGACGCCTCTGACTGGAGAGACATAACGAAAGGCTGACGGGAGAGTAAAATCAAACCAAATGAACATACTAAAACACAGACGAGACGGAAGGAAGATTACAACTGAAACCTTCAAAGCACATGAGCATAAAAATATAAAGTACCTGGATTTATATATTTATATCTACATATATTTATATATACTTTTCATATATAAATGAATATTTATAGTGTAGTCTTTTAAATGGAAGCTGAGGGTTACTCTTTTAAAAACAAAGAAAAATACAAACCAGGACAGCTGTCCAGTACAATTAAATTGAGAAAACGAAACAAAAATGGACCAACCCTCCGAAATCAGTGGGATGGAGAAAAAAAAAACAAGAAAGCGAAACACAAATGCAGCCATAAGTTTTTCTTTTGTTGGTTTTCCCAGCTGCAGGTGTGCTCGCGTTTTCCCGCTCACCCCGAGGCCTTGTGCTTGCCGCCGCAGCAGTGGCACGCGACGCCGCAGTGGTAACACGCTCGCAGCGGCGCATAACAGCACATGCAGGGCGCTAGCAGCGACAGTCCCAGGAGTGCTAACCAGCGCAGGCAGAAGCGCTCTTCGCTGGCGTCGCAGGAGCAGGGGTCCGAATAGTCGCCCTCGGGGTCCGACATGCAATGATAGAGCAGGCTGTCCGCGCACCACATGAAGCTCACCCGCCGAATGCACGTCTGCACGGGGTCCGGCGCTTCCTGGCAGCGCCCACGTCTGTTTTCGGCCGGACTGAACATGTTTTGACAGTACACGCACCGTAAGCGCTCTCTGCTGTCCTCCACGCGCCGCGGCAGCCATTTAGCCGTCAACGCCCGCGGCTGACCGGTGACCACGCCGCCGCCGATGCCCGTTTTGCCGTCACGGGGAGTGTGTCCGTCCCCACTGAGTGGGTAGGAGTAAGTGTAGTCATGTTTGGGAGGTTCGCTCTTAGCGAGGTGAACGTAAGCGTCCGTCGCGTCTGGCCGCAGAGGTTTGGCCCGTGTCGCTGTGGTGGCATGGCGATAGTCCTCGTAGCCCGTTAACCAGGAGCGCTCGCGTGGGTTAATCCGGACGATCTCCTCCTCCTCCTCGTGAAACCTCACGTGACGGGAACACGGGAACATGGGCACCGTCTGTATGGCAGAAAGAAAAAGTTAAACACTAGATGGATAGACATCCAGATAGAAATATCTGAATAGACTGGAATGCTAGCAGCTTAGACAAAGCTTAGAATCGCAATGCATTCGGAAAATCACAGAAACAATTTAATATATATATATATATATATATATATATGTAGTGAAAAAGTATATATGTAATGAAAAATTATTTACAAAAATTTAAACAATACATTGCCCTTAGTGTCTAAATATTATACTGCAAGTAAGGAGTCACCAAAACAGTACATCATGATGACAATAACTTTAGTAAATGTTGCACAAACAAATTATTAATACAAACTCACCTGTTCCAGGTAGAAACGGTCAGAGTGTCTGTGTTGGTCGTAGAGATGTCCCAGAATGCAGTGGTGGGGCTCGGAGAAGCTGATTGGTGCGAGCGTTTGCATGGAAGGCTCTCTCTTCTGAGAAGAGTTAGACGAGCTGTCTGTGGCATTCTGATGGACAGACAGAGAGAGCAAGAATAGAAATTGTTTCCCAATTTGAGCATTTTGGCAGGATCACAGTGGCACAAACCAAACGACCCGCCCTTGAACGAGGGTCACGGAGTTGTATTTTTTCGCTGAATTTCCAGCAAAAATAGCCTTGTTGAGATTTATAAGGTTACCATGATATAAGATTAATTATAACTTGGATTCATCAGAAAAATAGAACATTGAAATGCATCAAATCATCACTTCAAATTTAACATTAACTTTGTATAAAAAAAGAAATGGATCCTTATAAAAGCATTTCAAACGTTCCACAACAACACAGCACAGGTCATTCTGCTTGACTTTTGACCCTGTGTACGGGTGCTCGAGGTTTGTGTAAATGAAGTGCTTGAGTACTATCATCAGCACTATTATCTCTGACCTTCAACCCCTAAAATCCACACTGTCTCCTTCCTGTGGCTCTTCCTGAAGCCTGGAGCCTGAACGAGAGCCAGCAGTGTGTGTGTGTGTGTGTGTGTGTGTGAGCATCTGCTTTAAGAGTTGACAGAGAGCCACACGGCCATCAATAACTCAAGAGTGTGTGTGTGTGTGTGTGAGTGAGTGAGAGAGAGAGAGAGAAAGAGCTCGAGATGATTACAAACACAGCTCACTTCTCTTAAGTCATCTGGCTCCTTTCTTCTGCAAAGACTGAAATCTACACTACACTGTAAAACACGTTTGTTAAATTTACAGCACAAATCTGGCAGCTGCAGCATCAGGGTGACACGTCAAACACACACTAAATAATGCAGTAAACATTAACTACACAACATAAAGTAACAAACACCCCAATATGCACAACATAGGAAAATAAGAAGTAATGACTATTTAAGTAGAATCTAAGCAAATGTGATGCATCTTTTTGGACTTCTGTGAATATTATTTTATGTTTTAAAACCAGAAATTAAACGGTCCTACAAATACAACCAAACAAAAAGAATTTTATCAATATTTTAACATTAAAGTACTTCTATTGTCTTGTTAAATTTATATATTTTTTACTTTAAATGTTAATTTTTGTATAGTTTTTACAATATTTTACTGTACAAATACATGGGTAATTTTGTTAAATATAAACATTCACCATAAAAATAAGATAATTTATACATTATATTTACAAAAAATAAAAAATAAAATAAAACATATCTAGTGTTTTTAAATATACATTCTAAGATCATTTATACCATTCACTTATAAATAGGTTATAATGTATTTCTCAGTTTTATTAAAAGTACTTTGCCTTGTTAATTATAATACATATTATATAATTATAATAAAGTTAATTATAATACATAAATATTATTATTATAATTTTCAGCATAAATGTTCAATTAACACACAGTAAACTGATCGATAGATAGATAGATAGATAGATAGATACATAGATGAAAGTGTCTTGAGTGTGTATGTAAGAGTGAATGCATACTACATGCATACTAAGTACATGCAGAGTTGTGTGTGTAAGTCTTGAGTGTGTATGTAAGTGTGAATCATACTACATGCATACAATGACATGCAGAGTTGTGTGTGTGTGTAATGTCTGGATGGAAATGTATTTGTGGCTGTGCTAATTATCACTTTAGACTTTACCTCAGAGGGAATTAGACATCCAACAGCTGCTGCCCATTCTAAACCTACCGCACACATCCCATCTCTCCCTCTCTAAACTTAGGAGCGACTGACTACTCTGATTAGTAATAATCAGTGTCTGGCTGGGCTTGTATGAATAGCTGTGAGTCATAAACTTCTAAAGTTAGCGATTAGAGGAACACCACTGCTGAGAGACCATGGCAAATGCTGATTACCGAACACCTAAAGCCTGAAGTCAAACCAAACGTAACACACATTCATGTTTCTTAACTCTGTATAACGGTGAGTTTCTGAATGCATGCCTGTGATAAACCGACTATTGCATCTAAAGGGTTTGGTGTGGCTTTGTTGTGTTGAGTTAGGAGCAATAAGAGGACGAAAGGGAGCAAAGGTCACTTCCTGAGCACAGCCCACACACACACATTTGACAAAACCAGCCAACAGATAAATGCCTAGATGTAAAAAAAAAAAAAAAAGTGTTTTAAAACCTTTGTCAATTCATTTCTATGAATCAGTTCAAATTGTTTAAATGAATCACTTCAACAGTTTATTTCATCACTCAAAAATGTGCACAAAAACATGACATTTGTCATATTAAAACAATCTGTGCAAGTAAATATTGCTAAGGATTGTCAAAGTGTGGTATAATAATGAAAATACTGAAATTATGGCTCCTCTGATTAAAAATAAATAATAAATCATCCTTTTAAGCCTTAAGTAGCACAGGTATATTTGTAGCAACAGCTAAAAATACATGGGTCAAAATTATCTATTTTTCTTTTATGCCAAAAATCATTAGGATATTAAGTAAAGATCATGTTCCATGAAGATATTTTGTAAATTCCCTACTGTAAATATATCAAAACTTCATTTTTGAATAGTAATATGTATTGCTCAGAACTTGGACAAATTTAAAGGCGATTTTCTCAGTATTTTGATTTTTTTGCAACCTCAGATTCCAGATTTCCAGAATAGTTGTATATCAGCCAAATATTGTCCTATCCTAACAAACCATACATCAATGGAAAGCTTATTTATTCAGATGATGTATAAATCTCAATTTCAAAAAATTGAACCTTATGACTGGTTTTGTGGTCCAGGGTCACATTTGAGGGCAAATACATAAATACACAGACTCTAGTCTGAGACTCACCGTGAAAACATCATCATCACCAAGTTCAGCTTCATTCTGCAGCGTAGAGGAAGAAGTAGTGGAGCCTGTAGAAAGGAAAAAAAAACAAAAAACCAAGATTCATGTTATAATCTTAGTCAACTTGTTACACATTAAACAGTAAACCTTTCTCATTTTCCCTCACGGATCCACTGACCCTCTGTGAGGTCCTCGATGGCCTTCCTCACGCCACGATCAAAAGCTCGGGCGTCGGCGGGGCTCTGGAACGACAGGCCACACTTCCTGTTGTCCACTCGCCAGTGATGGAAAGTGGGCGTGGCTTTAGTGTAGACCAGATCCTTCTTCAGAAAGCACTGCAGGATCACCTGCTCAACACAAACAGAGTTATTAGCATTGAAGAATAAGATTTTTGGAGCATACAATGGAGACTTGACAGCTCTCTAAACCTGCTTGTCTTTGAGCCGCTCTCCAAAGATGAGAAAGCCGTTCTGTCCCAGGAGCTCCAGGTCAGCTGGGACCACCTTACAGACACCCACTCGACTGAGACCACCACCCTCCTGAGCCAGCCAGCCCCCGCTAGACTCATCCCTCGTCATCACCACAGCTTTCACTCGCACTATGTAACTGTCACTGCAGGGAGAGACACAAGGATGTTGTGATGTGGTTCAATGACAAATAAGAATGTCAGAGATGATTAAAAGAAGATGTCTAGTTTAAAACACATGTGGCAAGTTTTCAGAAAGTTACTCTTTGTATTCATGTTGGTTTCATGCCTTTTTTAAAACCGTTTATGGTAAAGCTTTATAATAAGTTTCCATTTGTTAACATATATGAACTAACAATACAAAATACTTAAATTATTTATTACATGAGACATTACATTAATAAATGCTTTATTAATATTAGCCAATGTTAATTACAACATTGTTGAAATCAAAATCATTTGTTAATATTGTTTAATAGACCTGAGCTAACTTGAACTAACAATGAACAGTATTTTACATTAACATAGATTCACTGTAACACTAACAAATGTTCTGCTCATTGTTAGTTAATGCATCAACCATTGTTAACTAATGGGACCTAAAGGTAAAGTGTTACCCCATTTCATTTTCAATAAAAATTCAGAATTATTGACTATAAATGTCAAGTGATGTAACCATCAAGCAAGAAATAAAATAATAATTAACAACAATTTGATTTTTTTAAGCATGAATAAACAAATGGACAAATTGTTTTCTTGGGGTTTTTCTTTTTGAAACCATTTGAAACTATAGTAGTCAACATTTGAAGTGGATCAAAAAAGTTCATCAAAGTTGTGCTAAGACAAGAACGTTTTCACGTTTTGTTATGTTGCAGCCTTATGTTAAACCACTTTAAATTACTTTTTTTCCTACAACAATCTACACTCCACACACCATAATGACAAAGCAAATAACAGGTCTTTAACATCTTTGCAAATTTATTAAACATAAAAAACTTAAATGATTCTACTGCATAAGTATTCAAACCCTTATCTGGGACAGTTTAAATTTAGCTCAGGAGCATTCATATTGCTTGTAGATGTTACTACACTTTGAGTGAAGTTAACCTGTGGCAAATTCAATTGAATGGGTATGATTTGGAATGGCACACACATCTTAATAAAAGGTCTAACAGCTGAAAATGCCTATCAGAGCAAAAACCAAGCCCTGAGGCCAAAAGAACAGTCTGTAGAGCTCAGAAACAGGTTTACGTCAAGCCACACATCTGGAGAAGAGTTCAGAAAAAATTCTGCTGCATTGAAGGTTCACAGAATCATGTAGCCTTCATTATCCATAATGGAAGACGTTTGAAACAACTAGGACTCTTCCTAGAGCTGGCCTCCTGGCCAAACTGAGCAACTGATGGAGAAGGGCCTTCTCTAGACTGGTAATCAAGATGCTGATGGTCGCTCGAGTTGAGCTCCATGATGCAGATGAGAGAAACCTACAGAAGGACAAACATGACTGCAACACTTTATGTCAGTGTGGCCAGACTCAATCTTCTCCTTAGTGAAGACACACAAAAACCCACTTGGAATTTGCAAAAAAGCACCTAAAGGTCCCTCAGACTCTGAGAAACAATATTCTCTGGTTTGATGAACCTCAATTCCAAGCATCATGTTTGAAGGAAACCAGGAACTGCTCATCACCTGCAGAGTACCATCCCAAAAGTAAAGTGTGCTGGTAGCAGCCTCATGCTGTGGGACTGTTTTTCAGTGGCAGGGACTGAGGGACTCATCAGAGTAGAAGACAAGCTCAGTGCACCAAAATATAGAGCTAGTCTTGAAAACCCAGTCCAGAGCATTCAGAACCTTAGACGGGCAGAAGGCTCACCTTCCAACAGGACAATGACCCTAAACACACAGCAAGAGTGGCTTATAGACAACTCTGTGAATGTCCTTGCATGGCCCAGCCACAGCCTGGCCTTGAACCCAATCAAATATTTCTGGAGAAACCTGAAAATGTGCATCTGCCCCATCCAACCCGACAGAGCTTGAGAGGTGAAGAGGTGAGGTAAAATAATGGCAGATAATTGCCAAATGATGATGAGCAAAGCTTGTCGCATCAAACATAAAAGGCTTGAGGCTATAAAGGTGCTTGAGCTAAGTTAGTACTGAGTTAAGGGTTTGAGTAGTTATGCAATGTACTTATTTCAGTTTTTTATTTTTTATGAATTTATAAAGTTGTGACAGTTCTGTTTTTGCTTTGCCATTATGGTGAATGGAGTGTAGATTGATGTGGAAAAAAAGTAATTTAAAGCAGTTTAACATAAGGCTGCAGCATAACAAAATGTGAAAAAAATGAAGGGGTTTGAATACTTTCAAGGTACTATGTATATATATATATATATATATATAACAGTATATTACAATATATTAAAATAAGTAAAAAAAAAAAAAATATATATATATAAATAAATAGACAGCCACAAATTTATATTAATAAAAAATATAAAATACAAAAAATATTTATAACTATAAATATGCTAACTTGAGTGTCAGTAAGCGGTTTTGCGATTCTCAAATGTGCCTTCTGCGCTTCTTGGTTCAGTGATGTCAAAGCTTATGCTAATATATCAGCAACCTAGGCAGCCTGATTGGTCCCAGGCTTGACTCATAATGATGACATCATAATCCATTCTGGAAGATGCCTGAGCTCATAAATGACAGCTCTGCATTGCAAATGAGGTTTCTATTGAAATCTTAAAAGAGGATGATGTTCGTTATGCTAATGAGATTTCCTGTCGTTGTTTAAAGACAATGCTTATGCAGAGATATGATAATGCCATTCAAAATGCTGAACCTAATTTATGTGCAACCATGTGCAAAATATGACAGACGGTTTAACGAATGCAAAACTTTGGATCAGGATTTCTCAGAATATAATTTACATATTGACTGCAGCAGAGCATGGGAACTTCTACAGGCCTCGATTACAGACTCATCTTTGTCTCGTATTAATGCTAGAATGATAGATTTTGCCAGTCAGTATGAGAACAGCTGATTTACTACTTCAACTTTCATACATACTTGCTTCACAGCTCATGTCTAAAAAATTGTTTTAAAGTGTAGCGGAAGTGTCTAAATACAAAATCAACCTCATATTTCCCTCAGCTGCTTTGGTAATAAAAAAGCATCTGTAAAGAATGGAAGTGTCAACAATTTTTGATCAAGAAAACATATAAATTGCATGTCTTCAACTTCAAAACATTTCACAATGATTTACGTCCACTAACAGCTATACAAAACATTCAGAAATGGAGCCTCTTTTTTAATTTTGTCATTTCCTACGTGGCATTTTGGAATGTACCTTGAGATACGATTGGTTGAAATAATAGTTCACCAAAAATATACTCACCTTCAGGCCATTCAAGCTGTAGATGAGTTTGTTTGTTCATTAAAACAGATTTGGAGAAATTAAGCATGACATCACTTGCTCACCAATGGATCCTCTGCAGTGAATGGGTGCCATCAGAGTCCAAACAGCTGATTAAAAACATCACAATAATCCACAAACATCCACACCACTCCAGGCCATCAATTAATGTCTTATGAAGCGAAAGGCTGCGTGTTTGTAAGAAGCAAATCCATCATTAATGCATTTTAACTTCAAACTGTTGTTACTAGCTAAAATACAAGTCCTCTATTCATAATATTGCTTTCTCCAGTAAAAAGTTGTATCGTCTGAATCAGAAGAGAAATATGCACAGATCAAGCACCATTTACGAGCAAAAACAGTTCTAAACAAATGTGTCTGTGAATTTTGATGTAAGAGGACCACAGGGGAGGGACTTTTTCACTGGGGGATTTTGGACTTGTATTTTGGCCAGAAGCAATGGTTTAAAGTTAAAACAGCATAATAATGGATTTGTTTCTTACAAACATGCAGTTTTTTGCTTTAAAATACAATGATGGACAGGAGTGGTTTGCACTACTTGTGGATTATTGGGGTGTTTTTATCAGCTGTTTGGACTCTCATTCTGACGGCACCCATTCACTGCAGAGGAGCCATTGGTGAGTACATCATGTAATGCTACATTTCTCCAAATCTGTTCCCATGAAGAAACAAACTCATCTACATCTTGGATGGCCTGAGGGTGAGTACATTATCAGCTAATTTGTTTTTTGGCGAATTATTGCTTTAGATGAATTGTCTCCAGCACTGAATATATTGACTTTCAGGCAGGAGCAGTAACATCATGGAATAGAGAACATTACAGGCCGTTCACACAGGAACTTGCGTTAAAAAAATCAGCACATCGCTAAAGAACGTATGTTGAGAAATGAACGTAAACAACAAGAACATGAGTTCATTTCCTCTTTAACTCAGCCTGAGGTTTAGCTGGAGTCTGTAAAATTACTTTCAGACTTATCATGCATATACAATCTCTTTATGTTTTTGTCTACATAAACAGATGAAACTATAGAGTATTTAACTTACGACTTTCCAAAAGTATGAATTGCCGCATGATTACTTACATATGGAGTATTTTGGATTATTTTTAGTGAAAAGATGTTTTTTGTGATGTATAACGTTACCATGATATCAAATTGTTCATAGCATAATATTTTAATCATCAGACTTTGAATAGATTATCTTGTACTAATTTTTTTGCAAGTCTTTTTGGTTTAAATCTGCTAAGTGATTAAATGTAAACGTGAAAGTGGCTAATTCACAGTGTACACAATGCAATGACATATGCAGCTGCCATAGCAACCATTGTCTCCCACACACTGAACAACATACAAAGGAAAAACATTTCATTCCGATCTTCTTCCACTCTTTAAAACTTAAAAAATTCCCATCACAGCACTGCAGTCTCTTCATTCTGCATTTCACTACCCTCACACTTCCAGCGAGCGGCTGGCTGGGAAATCAATCCTTACCGTAAATCCATCAGAACTATGCAGGAACCAGCAGAGGGTTCATCTGGCCTGGCTTTACCTCAATGTCACTCTCGTCCCCTTTCAGATATTATTGACCCATAATGGTGCAGCATATAGGTCACGCTGGTGTGATCAATATAGATCGCATTCCTCCCCTCCCCAACGGCTCTTCCCAAGCGCCCAGAGGCTGGAGAGGGCATCCGGGTCTGCGGTCTGGGCGCCAGCCAGTTCACGTGAGCACGTACACACACCTTCAGGCTACAGTCATTACCAATGGGGAGCCACTGGTTTGCTCAGCACGTTTTTGAGGAACTTGCATTCCAAGCCAAAAAAAGACAAACACACTCCAGCATTCTAGAGTTTCCAGAAAGCTCTGAAATCTTCAGGAATAGTTCAACCAAAACAAAAATCTTGCCCTCATTTACTCAACAGAATGACATGAGGGTGAGTAAATAATGACAGGATTTTCATTTTTTAATCCTTTAAAGCTGGCCATCCCAAACAGTGACATTTATCTCTAAATTTTCAGTCACAATGAACCTGAATTATCCGGTTAATTTTGAATAATGGAACTTATGTGACGGCGAGAGCAGATATGCATTGTGACACAAGACATAAAGGCCCAGAGGTCATTTGCAATAATGCACAGGAAGTAGCGAGAACAACACTAATTCCAAGCACATCAATTAGGCTATTTAGCAAGTATCACTTAAGCGAACTCAAAATACATGAAGCGGGCGCTGATGGTTTCAAGTAAAAACATAGAACAACAATTTTATATTGCCAATCCCATGTCCTTAAGCAACACTTTCAAAC
>JAFVLL020007597.1:0-31531 GCA_021397915.2 Tor tambroides
CACAGCGGTATTCAATGGTGACAAATATCTTATTAAATACATTATTTTGCCAAATTTTACAGGGAGTAGAATCCTGTTTTTTATTATAAAATTTGTGTAGACTAATGGTGTCTGTCCTCTCTGCAGTCTGCAGGACTCAATCCTGACGCAGGTGCAGCGCATAGTGAAGGGAGAGGTGAGTCTGGCCATGAAGGAGCAGCAGGCAGCTGTCACCTCCAGCATCATGCAGGCCATGCGATCGGCCGCAGGAACACCCGTACCCTCCGCACATCTGGACTACCAGGCCCAGCAGGCCAGCATACTGCAGTTACTACAGCAGGGCCAGCTCAATGAGGCCTTCCAACAGGTTGGTTATTGATCAGTAGATACACACATATGCGTCCTGTTTCTCACAGGTCAGCCTATATCATACTTCTGTGATTGTTTTCAGGGCTTTTTATGGTTTTTAGGGGTGCGTTAATTAGATAAACTGCTTTTATGTCAACAACACATTTTTACATGTATTAAGCCACATTATTTAATTATTTAAATATAGATAAATACTAAAAACATCACTATATAAGCTAAAATTTTCTTTTTCATCTCAATAACTATTTGTTTTGAAAAACATCAGAATCTTATAAAATCACAAAATAAATTTAATATATGAACACTTCTGGTTTCTGATAATACGAAGGTTTGAAAACAAGAAGGATTGTTAAAAATACAGCCAAAATACCAGAGGAAATCCCTTTCTTCAAAAGGAAGTCAAAGAGTTAAAAACTACTGCATTAAGCCATACATGTCTGTAAAATCTGTCACATTGTATAACCAGACAACCGGTTACGTTTTGTGTAACGGACAGCAGTTATGGGAGCATGTACAAATATTAGTGTCAAAAAAAATCTTTGCAAAGTCTTCTCCATTGAGGAATCAGTAGCATCTGTGGTTTCCGTCTGTAGAGTTTTGTTGAAGTTAAGCAATGCAAATGATTTGTATTCGTAACTTGTTAATGTATTACATCAATTTGCATTTTCTGTAGGGAATCACTGTAATTTATTAGCCTTGAAAATTGAAACCAAACAGTTTGTTTAATTCTTATTTCCACAGGCAATATGACATGAGATGTGACCTTTTATGTGTCCTTTTACTCTCATCTCTTTCTATATATGATCGTCTTTCACAATATCACTGTATTGTATTAGTATGTCCTCTCCGGGTTTTTTCACAGACTGCTCTCTGTGATTTTTCTTGCAGGCTTTATCTGCAGCAGACTTGAATCTGGTGCTGTACGTGTGTGAGACCATCGACTCCCAGCAAGTGTTCAGCCAGCAGCCCTGTCCACTCCATCAGGCCGTCCTTCTGTCTCTCATCCAGCAGCTCTCCACCAACCTGAGCACACGCACAGAACTCAAGATCAGGTTTGTTCCCTTTGACTCCATCAGTCAGTGCAGTCATGTTCTATATTCTTTTTTTCCACATATGTCCTTTATATGGAAGTTATTCCTTCAGCTCCCCTCGCAGTTTGAATGCGTATGCAAGATCATGCACAGCGCTGTGCTTTTAATGATTAAACACTTAAGTATTTATTTATAGTCCTCTGTATGTTGTACGTGATCAAGGGCAAAATGCAGTTTCATATCACAGGATATTAATGCTTTAAGACTCAAGACGTCGTCTCTTTCTCCTCTTTAATTCCTCTGTGGATGACCTTGTGTTGAAAGGGACATCCGCTTCTGTGGCACTGCTGCATTGGGCTGCAGTTATTAAAGGGCTCTACAGTCTGGGCTGCATTAGAGTTCTCTGCTGGGGGAAAGGGACCAACTCCCGTGAATCACAGAGTAATGCTTTGCCTGTGTGCTGCCAAGTCCCTTTACTGCTATAAACTGCTCTGTCTGCCAGTCCTATCTCTGAATTGCACTCTAAAACACTAGTGTTTCATACGGCCCATATGTGCATAGACATTACCATCTGTAAGTCTGTCCTCTTTCTGCACGGACATAAGGATGTTATTTTAAGTAGGAAGACGCATGCTTTAAGTTTGATCTATTTTTAGCGCCTTGATTAATATTTACAGGAGTCTGTGCTTTTGTTCATGACAAAGAACTTTAGATTATATTCAAAATGATTAATGAAATTTTGATTTTCATAAATATTTAATTATGACATTTTCCTTTTATGAATAATTACTTCCGTGTATTACTTCAGTTTTTGCTGCTTACTATTTTTGTGGAAAGAGTGATACACTGCCATTTAAAAAATTGGGGTAAATATAAAGAAAAAAAGACTTATTCAGTAGTGATAGTATAGACATAATGTTACAAAAGATTTCTATTTCAAGTAAATGCTGTTCACTGAACTTTCTATTCTTTCTATCAATACAATCCCATATCCTGTAAAATGTGTCACAGTTTCCACAAAAATATTAAGCAGCAAAACTGTTTTCAACACTGATGATAATAATAATAGGAACCATTATTATTAATTTAGCGTCTACAATATGTGACCCTGGACCACAAAACCAGTCTTAAGTCGCTGGGGTATATTTGTAGCAATAGCCAAAAATACATTGTATGGGTCAAAATTATCCATTTTTCTTTTATGCCAAAAATCATTAGGATATTAAGTAAAGATCATGTTCCATGAAGATATTTTGTAAATTTCTTACCGTAAATATATCAAAACAACTTAATTTTTGATTAGTAATATGCATTGCTAAGAACTACATTTGGACAACTTTAAAGGCGATTTTCTCAGTATTTAGATTTTTTTGCACCCTCAGATTCCAGATTTTCAAATAGTTGTATCTCGGCCAAATATTGTCCGATCCTAACAAACCATACATCAATGGAAAACTTATTTATTTATGTATGAATCTCAATTTCGAAAAATTGACACTTAAGACTGGTTTTGTGGTCCAGGGTCACATATCTGTTGGTATAATGAAATGCTTTTTGAGAAGCAAGTGAATATTAAAATATTTCTGAAGGATCGTGTGACACTGAAGACTGGAGTAATAGCTGCTGAAAATCCAGCTTTGCGATCACAGGAATAAATTAATTTTAAAATATGAGAATAGATTTTTTTTTTTTTTTAATAAGTGAAGGTATTGCTTAGGAATGTTAATAACATTGTGGTGTTTGCCCAGTAGGCAAACTTATTGACTAAAAGCAGCATGTTGTATGTGCTAGTCCAGGCCTGATTCATGAATATTCATTAACTTGATTGGACGCTCCCATTAGATTACCAAAGAATGCTATCACGACCCAATTAATATTCACACACTACACCTTAATCCCGCTTTGGGCGTACAGTACATAAGACACATTTTTGCATTCAGTAACAGCTAGAAGAGTGCAACGAAGTGGAATGAGCAGCAGTCTCTGGGCACTTTTTTTTGTTTGTTTGTTTACCTGAACACTGTGTAATGTGGCGCTCATGGCACGTGGCGCTAAAAAGCAAATCTGACATCAGTGCAACAGCTGCTTCACATTATGTAACACTTGGTTAAAAAAACCAAGAATACTCAGTAAACAGTACAACTAATATTAAAATGGATTGTCATGACTTTGAAATCCTTTTGGATTGGTGTTCCTGTCCTGGGTATATTTTTGCACTCCATCCAGTTGACTTTTTATTTTAGCATCACACAGTATATTCTGTTATACTACCCATTCCTATGTGTCATGTTCCGGAGTTAAACATCAGCTTTTATCTTCGCAAATAAAGGTTAGCTGAATACTAGATGTGAACGGTGATTTCCATGTACCGGGATTGTAATATCTCTCCGGGCCAGTAGATTATAGTTGAGATAACAGCACTGTGGGCTTAAATGTATTGGAACAGGGCCTACACATGTGAAAATAGAGCAAATTGCTATGAGGCATGAAAGCTTAGCCATCTGGACAGGACTACACCGCAAAGTCCTGGGGATATTAAGGTCATTGTATAACATTTCCTCCATTTTTTTTTTTTTTTTTCTTAATCAGAAGGTTTAACTTAATGATCGCTTGTAAGGTAATTAAGATGACCTCTGTGCAACATGCAGCTCAAGTCTCTAGTGGTATCATACACCAGTGTCTATTCATTTTAAAAGGCAGATGGAGAGATTTCCCAGATAGTTTTCCAGACAGGTGGCGTTTCAATAATCCTTGATGGACTTTATAAAAACCCAAGCAGCCTGGAGAGAAGACCAAAAAAGCTTTTGCCTAGAATAGCTTAAAGAAATAACAAACATGTTCTGTTAACACAGCTGTCAAAAAACAGCAGATTTGTCCTGGCCACTTACACTACTATTCTTTTTTTTTTTTTCTTTTTTTTTTCTATTTTAATATTTTTATTCATCAAGGACTTAAAAGACCTTTACAGTGTTATGAAAGATTTCTATTTCAAATAGATGCTCTTAATAAATCCTTAATCAATTTATCACAGATTCCCTAAATACATTAATCAGCACAGCTATTTTCAACATTAATAATAATAAGAAGAAATCTTTCTTGAGCACCAAACCCTAGTCTTTTAAAATCAGTATATTAGAGTGATTTCTAAAGGAACGTGACACTGAAGACTGGAGTGATGGGTGATGAAAATTCAACTTTGAAAAGCTCAGACCTCTTGGACTTTTTGAATTTAATATTAATACATTGTTAGAGGTCTGGCCCAGTGCAAAGTGCTTCTAATATTAATGAGAATTGGCTTCAAAGCAAACTGGTGATCGTAACAGGAGAGATTAAAGAAACTTAGCCTTCCTGCGAAAACACTTTGATAAAATAAATGATGTAAATGGTGCCCTCAGTTGAATTAAAGTCTGATGTGAGAGAAAAAATTTGCTCCTTCGTGACGCAGATGATTGCACGATGGTTGCGATGATGTTAGCAGGTATTTTACAGTTGTAAGTCAAGAAACTCAAAACGCCTGGAGAAAGCAATTTTTGGGGTTCCCATTCATTTCAAAGGCACTTGTTCAAAAATACGCAATTTGAAATCTGCCAGTTTTGCTCATGAAGGTTTGGAGGTGAGTGACATAAGCTGTAGAAAGAATGCTTTTAAGATCTATGGAGAAATATCTGCAGCAATATGAAATATTTTTGATTTCATCAGAAGATGCAATGACTTTTGAATAGTCATCATTGTAGAAAGACCCCCCCCCCCCACATGACCTCTTTCTCTCATTTTTCTGTAGCTATCTTGAAGATGCTGTAATGAACCTGGACCATGGAGATCCAGTCACCAGAGACCACATGTCTGCAGTGCTGTCCCAGGTACGACAGAAGCTCTTACACTTCCTGCAGCAGGACGCCCACAGCCCTCTGTGCAAGCGTGCACGGCGCCTCATGATGATGCTTCAGGGCCTGGTCAATCACTAGAGCCCCTCTGGATGGCGCAGCTGACATCTTCACAACCCCTCAGTCATTGTTCTGCAGTCTCGTAGATGACCGTCATGGCCTCATACCACCCTGCTGTTCAGTTGCTTTATCTGTGCTCTGCAGCTTACTGGCTCTCTCAAGAAGCACTATTGGGAGTTGTAGTCTAGGCTTGGACTATATATTGATGGTTTTGGACTACATCTCTCCCATCTTTCCCTCCCTCATTCCTTTCAGACTATTTTTGATTTCACATGTGAAAAATCCTCAGTTTGTATGCGGCACCATCATGAATGCAGAACGGGACATGGGCTACTTCAGTTATTTTCATTATGTGTTCATTACCAGGAGACCACAACTTTTTTTTTTTTTTTTTTTTTTTTGGCTTTCATTCTTGACACATCAGGAACAAGACTGTGGAGAGCATGAGAGAATGAAAACTATAACGTGAACACTCAAATTTCTGCTGAATGGATGGTTTCCTGGCTGCTCTGCTTTTTTCCCCCTTCTATTTCTTGTGAAACACCATTGAACGCTGCAGACATGAAGACATTATCATCACCGTATGAACATTAGCCCTGTTGGTTATTGATAAAGGTTGTATTTAGGCTGTTATCCTTATCTGACTCAACTGTTTTGCTGAAAATAATTTGGCCAAGTTGCTGCTTTTTCATGTCAAGTGGAGCATCATACATGTTCCTGGAATTTTTGTTAATGCTATCAGGATTTGAAATGGTCAAAGCAAGATTTTTGTTGCAACAGTTTAACTTCTGGACTATTGCAAATCGACCTGTTTTCCAATCAACAGAGCCCTGTAAAATATATAAGAGGGCTTATTATATTACCAAGGAATGCTAACAACATACTTATTTAGAATTCTTCAAAAGGAACCTTGAGTCTATAACTTGCAGTGCATCTGTAAGTCTCTAGAGGGCAGGCATTTATGTATCTTCTTTCTAATTTTATATTCTGCTTCTGTGATTTTTCAGTTCTTCTGCAGAATTACACTACAGCAAATGCAACAAGGCTCTTCTTTTTTTTTTTTTTTTTTTTTTTTTTTAAATGCAGGGTTTTTTCCTGTTAAATTTTTCTTTCTGTATTGCAGCACTGAAATATTTGAAAGTGTTGAGAAGTGGCTGAGAAATGCCTATTTTCTGCTCTGTTCTAGTCAGTTGATTGTATTTGATTTAGACTGAGATTGCCAACACTTGTTATTCATTAGGAGGGACTATTTGGTCATGCCCTCTGATAAAGGAAGAACAAAAAGAAAGTGCCTTATCAGACTATTGCTTATCAGATATTGGTAATCGGGTCCTCTGACCCTACATTGGCCGCCACATTGGTGTGTGTGTGGCTTATCTCCAAGCAAATTTTCTTTTTCCACTAAAACACGGAATTGAAGTTAGGAATGGACAGGTTTGTTACTGAAGCATTTTCTTACAAGTGCTGTAAACTGTGATCTGAGTTTATTTTTTCAGTCATTTATTCCTCACAAGTTTCATGGTAATGCGAGGAGAAAGTGCCGGCCCCGTTGATTGTGTTTGTGTTAACACATTATTTGTTCCCCTGTCGTCTTTATTTTTAGAGCTGTGCATATTATATCCATAGCCATTTGCAGCAGTCAGTGTGGCTCATTAGGACATTTTTACAGGGTGTAGGCAATGTGTCCTCTTTTGCTTTTTTCTCATATGTATTAAAAAAAACTCTTTAACAGCCATGAGCCTGCTGCGCAATTGAGGGAAAATCTGAGGCGCTAATAAGGATATATTAAACTCAGCATGCTTGCATGCTAATGGCGAGAGCCATGTATTCAAACAGAGTTGACCTGTTTTTACGAATTCAACACCCCACTTTTGTTTAAGCTTTGTAAACCTGGATTAATCCCGTTTCATCTTCATTTCTCTTTTTTGTATAGTATAGTGTCCAGCAAAGACGACCCGTGATCGGAAAGATTGTCTGATTCAGTTTTATGTTATGTCAGGTTGAAAACGTCCTCTTGTCAGTTTTAAGATTCGTTGCAGTGCAAGGTTAATTGGTTTTCGATGCTGTTTTAGACACGTCTGATGATGTCGGGGTTACTATACTAATACACAATGCCTTTTAGTTTTTGAGGCTTACAAACTTTTTTTTTTTCCCTCCCTGTCAAGAGGTTTGCATTGCAGGTTGTGTATGACAATTTAATTGTTTGTAAAATTTTTTCTGTTTTGATTTTTGTTCCTTGTGTTTGCAATTCTGTTGTATATTTTACACTCATTTCTTTCATCCTAGACGTTTTGGAATAAAAAAAGGAAAACATTGTTCAATGTTCAGTAAGACTGCGTGCCTTTTCTTTTCCGTATGCCTGTTTAATTCATTTAATAAGCCGGACACCTTTTAAAATGGATAAAATTTAAGTATTTATGAAAAGACAAACATGAATAAAATCAATTGAAATTAACATACAGAGATGAAAATATAAACGCTTGAAGATAAAACATCAATGTACTAAATATTTAAGACGCATAAAACTTTTTAAAAAAAGATCATTTCAATAAGTTACACTTAATAGTAATTTGCCTTCGTGAGGTGTTTAAAAATCGTGAAAATGGGATATCCATCAGTTATTCATGCATTACATAAAGTATATAATATATACAACAAAATCTGTATAATATACAATACAGCACACATCTGGGTATGTAATTAGAATTAATACAAACTATGGTAATACTTTATTTTACAGTGTCCTATTACATGCATTTACTATGGTAATAAGTTCTGCATAATTACATGCAACTAACCTTAGGACATTATTAGTACATTAACTAATATTACTGCTTGAATGTAGCCTGTTGTAACAAGGACACATTAAAATAAAGTGTAACCGAATCTAACTTAAGTGTAATACCTATTAGTGTAATTGTAATGCATTTTTATTACAGAGCATCAGGCAATCTACACTCAAGTAGTTAAAATAAAGTATAGATTTTCAAATATGTACGTGAGCTACTGACGTTATCATTATGTAATGTTTGCTGACGATAACTTATTAATGAAAGTGTATGTAGACCAGAGTGTAGTAATGCGTGAGTGAAATGAGAAGTTGTGCTTGAAACAAACCTCCGTTGAGCAGTCGCAGCCTCCTCCCCTTTACTACAAGATACGCGCGCTAATGAATCATTCATCACTCCAGCGCAATGCGAGCTGAAGCTCTGAGTTTCTATTAAATGAACACACATCTGACTGAACTCCCTTCAGTTTCTGTGCACTGGGATCTGTTCAGGATGACACCTCTCCTCTGCAACGCCTGCCTCATCTTGCCTGTTGCTTTACATCTGCGTAAGTTAATGCTAATACATTTACTAAATTGTTCGACCGGTTCTTTTAAATACATACATATGGACTTCTGATCAAATGGGTTAGAGGTTGCTCGCTCTTTCTAACCAGCATACACCTGGGTCAAACCGCATTTTTGGTTTATTTAGGCTGCGATGAATCAGCTTCAGAGATATTATGACAAATATAGATACCTTATCGGATTATGTTATCGTTCATGGGCTGTTTTCCCATTTTAAATGAGATAAATGAGTACAACAACAGATAACAAAAACATACTAGCGTATATAAGTGTGTATCTGTCCAAAGTGCTGCAGAGTTCAGGCTCCATCGCTCGAGGAGTTGTTGCCTGGGCACCGCTGACGTTTCGCGGTTTCTTTGGAGTCAATGCAAATGTTGATGTGACTTATTTCCCCCGAGGATTTCATCTGTGTGTGGGAGAAAAAAACAACGATAGTTACAATTCATGAATAAAAGCAGCCGTTCTGCAACTCACAGCTCTTCTCTACGGAGAGTAAACCTCTTTTGACCATTTACGGAACAAGATGTAATCAGTCATATAACGTGTGAGGGAGGAAAATGTGTTTAAGACGTGTGTAGGATTTAAAATCATAAACAAGCATGTGAATTGAATTGAATGGAATGTGGTTCTGATTCTTTTTAATGATTCCGGTTCCTTAATGGTTCCACTGTCAATTTTATTTTTGTGCTTTATTAAATAGTATGAAAGAAAATAAAAAAAGATAAAGAAATGGTTGAATTTACTGCTCCCAGATGAAATTAAGATTTCAACAGAACAGATTTAACAAATTAGAAATAAATGTAATTCTTGGCAAGACTTTTTAATGATTTTAGAGACTTTATTTAGGCTGTATAAATGCAATCCATAGTGATTATTTAAAAATGAGCAACAATCTTTTTTTTAAAAATAAATAAATAAATAACTATCAGTGATTAACGATGTGTAGGCTACCAATTCAGTCATATGAACAACTAAGTACTGCGCTGATTTAAGTCTCACGAGGTTTAAGTACACATTTCTCAGTTCAAGTCAGACGTCACGAAAGCTAGCAATAAACTGCAGTCCAGTAACGTTAAGTGAGTCAGATTACATCAGTAACGGCTCCGACTGATTCATAAGTGTTTTGATTCACGAAAAAAGTGAACCGGCTCAAAAGAGTCATTAATTCTTTCGGCAGTCGAACTGCCCTTGCTGCATCCGAAAAATTAGGCAGCTGACTTGCTGCCTCGCTGCCTTATGAGGCAATGACTTTGCAGGCAGCGTTTTTGCACGAAGGCACCTCACGAAACTGATTTCGGACAGGCTTCTGAGGCAGCGTTACAGATTAATGATCTACAACAAAATAGAACGAGTTTTGGTGATAACTAAACGAATATTTAATTACTATAATACTGATTTCTCGCTAGAAATAACATCAAAAGTGCAAATAGTTAATCAGAAATATTCTTTTACGCACAAACTAACCACCAAATACAACTTTCAGACGCCATATTTATTTTTTAGCGCAACCGTCACGCAATGGAACGCACAGGATTGTGGGATATTAAAGGCAGCGAAGGATACTTCTATGCTGCCTTCAAAAATCGATCAGATGAAGGTATCTCATGAGACAGGAAGTGAAGCTAACTTTGGATTCGGACGTGCCTTGATGCCTTCCTACCTTGGAATGTGTCCTCCGAAGGCAGCATTTTTCGATTTTCGGATGCAGCCACTGTGTGGTTTTTTTATTCACTAAGAAGAACCAGCCCAAAAGAGTCATTCGCTCGGGATTCGGACTACACTGGTTGCGCTGTATGTTGTTGATTCACTGTAAAGGACCGGTGTCGTGACACACTGGCTCATTAGAGTGATTTGTTCTGACTAATCTGGACTACGCGTGTATGTTTCAAGCTGTAAATTAATTAGCGGTTCAGATGGAGCCCGTTCAGTCAACTGAATAGACACGTTATTTGTGAATGTGTCTTCCTCATAAATAATACCACTAAGCATTATGAGCATTATGCTGTCACATACCTTTTGTTTATACTGGCTCCACTCCACAACAAGGCACCACAATTGCTTATTTATGAGCTTTTTTGTCCCTTTATTGAACAGGACAGTAGGTTCTGGGAGAAAGAGGGATGTGATTGGAACTTCTTTTATATATATATATATATATATATATATAAATTGTGAACCTGAATCTGAGCTGTTTTCTTGCTTTATAGTACAAACTTGTGCACTACTGCACCATATCTTCTGCTGAGCCAGCCATTTATCTTTAATTTATAATGCCATAAAATATGAGCTAACTGTTCCTATATAACATATCAAACTTATGCAGCAAGTCTAATATGCTAGACCGTCCACATGATTAAAAACAATAATTAGTCTACGATACAACCACACTGTAAATTAACGTATTTGGCAACTCAGGGCATTGGAGAGAACATTGCCACATTCTCACAAAATGTGTATTTACATTTGCTGATGTTTTGATGTATTATAATTTTGAGTAAATAGGTTAATGGGGAGACTATGAAGCTGAAGAGATACAGTGTATGATTAGAGACTAAGAAATCCATGATAATTGCTATAATACATTACAACACCTATTTTCAGCATGTCTGTCACATTGCCACACTGTAGAAGGACATATTTTGTTGCTACAGATGAGTTGAGACAGTGAACACAAGGGACTTGTAGAGAAAGTGTGGAAGTGGTTATTTATGTATACACAAGTGAATCAATGTCGAGTGTGAGTTCTAGAGTTAAATGAATAATGAAGAGGAGCGTCTTTGTTGAATTGTGACTGCAGAGTCAGCTGTATTGACAGTTATTGTGAGTTCACTCCACTGCGGAGTCAGTGGTTCTTGGTCAAGGTCATGGTTTCAATTCTAAGAGAACATAGTCGCTTTGAATAAAAGCTTCTGTCTTGCTGTTTCCTATTAATGAAGTGACAAAAGGTCAAAAATAAGAAAATCTTGCATACAGTTGATAAACATTGACTTTCACATACAATTATCCTTCTTGAAGATTGAATCTTGAAGATTCAAAAGCACTATTCAGTCCCAAAGTGCTATTTATTAAATGCACAATTCAGTAGTTTATGAAAAATTCAAGATTTTTCATAACTTGTAGTCATAAGCAGTTCCTGAACTGTTTTTAAATACCTCACACTGGGTGGTGAGAATTTTTGATTTAGTTTAAATAGAATAATTTATATTTTGGTTGATTTTGGGGGTAGAAGAGAAAATCCTTCTCAATCTTTTTGCGCTCTCGTTCTCTCCCCACATCACTTTCATATTCATACGCTTTTGGTTTGAAAATTTAAAGTGTGCTCTGTAGACAGTTTGCCGCATTGAAGAGCAGACATGACTTCTGAGTAAAGATAGTTTTAAGACTCCTTGAAAACTAGGACACTAATGTTTACCGCCAAGGATATCGTTCTATCTAATGTTCGTTTCTGCAACAGTAATTACTCAGTAAATAGGAAGTGGTCTGATTTGCAGGATAGACAGAAAGAATACTGTTGATGTGCTGTATAAAGTGCCAAGGTCTTTCACTCACAGGCTGTTTACAGAGTGTGTGGTGACTTTTGAAGTGTTTGAGACATCAGGACTTGCTTTTGTTTAATACATATACGTACACAGAATCCGAAATTTGAGGCCTCATTGAAAATCTAGAATTAAAAATTAATTTTATGTAAGTAAACAGAAAGGTTCAGGGGTTTGAAAAATCTAAATAAATGAATAATATAACAAAATAAAAAAGTAAAATAAATTTAAAGGCTATTTTTAAATAAACATGTTTATGGTATATCATATAAAAAATTCATAATTGTCATATTAATAATAAAGTCTGTGATTATAAAATATCTAAAAATTGTATTAGAAGTGCTAAAAAGGTATTCATTTATTTTTCATTCACTTTTACATTCATTCATTTTTTAAAAATAACACTTGTTAAGCTCATAATTTGCAACCAGTCTGTGATTTACGTCTCACAATAAGTAACATAAGTAACAATTCTTGTCTCATTTAGTGTTTTCGATTCACCAAAAAGAACCAGTTCATAAGAATCATTTGTTCTGGAATCAGACTGGTCCAGCAGTGTTGTGGTGTTGTTAAACTGTTTGCCAATTTAGCCATCACCCCAAAGCATAGAGTAACATTATTTTTTTCTCTTCATATCATATTAAATTAGAAAAATGCAAATGAAAACAATTTTCGCCAGTCATCTCAGACATTTGAGCCTCGCTATATACAAATCGACCTTGTCTGAGTCAGTCTGTTCTTTCGTTATAGACTCTGTATATAGCTTAGTCTCCAAATAAGCGCTGTGAAATGAACCAGCAGGTGAGGCATGACATCCCCTCGACTCCCCACCCCTGTGACACCGAGAATGAATATTCATGAGAAAAGTGACTTACTTCTATTGCAGTTACAGGAACTTGTGTCCTCTAGAACTAATGAATCCTGAGTGATTCAGTGGTGTGAGCATTCGTGTGCATGTGGTTAATGTGTGTGCGTGTGCAGGAGAGAGAGAGAGAGGGAGAGATGGAGGGAAAGACAATGACCCAACTTGCAGGGGTAATTAAAGGCAGATGAGTTGGACGCAGACTCTGCAGTGCATAGGGAACATTGGTGTTTTTAACCGAAAATCCAAGGTTACTGCAGTCCATCTCCCAGGTGGTAAATTTTGTGTGGGTTGCATATCTGCATCAGAGGTAAGAGGCTCGTTGAATCCCTCAGGAGACTGTGAGGCTAAATGTACAGCCAAATACGGTCATCACCCTTTTTGCACTTTTTAAAATTAAAGACTTTGGGAGGAAAGTCAACTGGTACTTTTAAATACTGTATTTGATTAGCTTAGTGTCTTGTGCATACCAGAGCGATTTTGATTATGATGAGGGAACATCATGTTGTTACAATACAAACACAATTTTTTCCTATCACGCATCTTGGGTTTGGATTCTCCTGTAACTATAACGAATGAAGCGCATTAGCCAAATTTCGAGTTGAGCTGTTGCTCTTTGTTATTATAAAAAGACATCAGCTATCTGAGTGAAAGTACCAAGCAGTCCTTTAGGTTTATCTTTTCTGTTTCAGTGGAGGTGTGGACATAAGAAAAGATTAATATGGCTGTCAGGTTTGTTTGATCACGGTTGGCTGACTGTTCCCTCAATGGCTAACCCTTTGAACCATTTGAGCTGAGACACGTCCACTCAGTGTGGTTTTCTGTAATTTTAGCCATTATGTGACAAGCATGGATAGTTTGACAGAGATGATCTGAAGAGAGAGGAACACCATAAAACAGGTATCACAGGATGGGAAAAACAACACTCAGGATGACAGAGAGGAAGAAGAGGGAGTTTAGTTGTGAACAGAATACAGAAATAAAAGAAGCAAAATAAGAAAAGAGATGAGAAGAGACAAAAAAAGATGAAAGCAGAAAAAATGAGAGAAGTGAAGACGTAGGGTGAACTAGGCAAAATAAAATGAGCTGAGATGAAATGAAATGAAAATAGATGAAACAAAGAGACAAGATGTGATAAGAAATGAAATGAGATGAAATGAGAAGAGTCAAGATGAGGAGAAATGAGAAATGATGAGAGACGTGAAGAGATGAGGAGACGAGAAGTGACTAGATGAGACGAGACAAGACTAGGCAAAATGAAGAGATGAGACAAGATGAGCAAAGAGAAAAAAATAAATATGAAATGAGATGAGTTAAGACAAGAAGAAATAAATAATGATGAGACAAGTGGAGAGGAGAAACAAGATGAGAGAAGTAAAGACATGAGGAGACAAGACAAGAAACTAGATGACAAGAAAGTAAGGAAAATGAAAAGAGATGAGACAGAAGAAATAAAATAAGATGCAATGAGATGAGTTGAGACCAAGACAAGGAGACAAGATAAGAAGAGAGAAGAGACAAAATGAGAAAATAAAAGAGAGGATATAAGAGAAGAGATGAGACAAGACTAGATAAAATGAAAAGAAATGAGACAAGAGGGAAGATATGAGTCAAGAGGAGATGAAATGAATAATGAAGAGACAAGATGAGAGAATAGACGAGACGAGCAAAAGAAGATGAGACAAAAAGACAAGATGAGATAAAATGAGATGAGACAAGAAGACAAGAGGAAGAAAAATTAGTAATGAAGAGACAAGATGAGACACAAGGAGAAAAGAAACGAGAGCAGAGACAAGATGAGAGAAGTTAAGAGATGAGAGGACAAGATGAAAGAAGAGATGAAATGAGATGAGTCAAGACAAGGAGAAATGAGTAATGATGAGACAAGGAGATGAGACACATGGAAAAAAGAGAGGAGACAAGATGAGAAAATAAAAAGATGTAGATACGAGAGAATTTAAGATAAAAAAGTGACGAGACAAGGAGACAAGATAAGAGAAGTTACAAGTCAGTCAATATGAGGAGAAATAAGTATGGATTAGACAAGAAGACAAGACCAGAGGAGAGAGGAGACAAGATGAGATGAATGAAGAGATGAGGTGAGAAGACAGGAGAAGAAATGATATAAGATGAGTCCAAAGGAGAAGAAATGAGTAATGATGAGAGAAGAGACAAGATGAGAGAACTAAAGAGATGAGGGTAGAATATGAAAGAGATGAGAAAAAAGGAGATGAGACAAGGAGATAAGAGGAAGATAAATGAGTAATGATGAGACGAGGTGATGAGATGAGGAGAGAAGAGACAAGATGAGAGAACTAAAGAGATGAGGAGACAATATGAGAGAAAAGATTAGATGAGCAAAAGGAGATGAGACAAGGATACAAATTAATATGAAAAGAGATGAGATAAGGAGACAAGAGGAAGAGAAATGTGTAATGAAGAGACAAGGAGACGAGACACACGGAGAGAAAAGACAAGATGAGAGAAGTTAAGAGTTGAGGAGAGAAGAGATGAGACAAGACAAGACTAGGTAAAATGAAGAGATGAAACAAGGAGACAAGATGAGACAAAAAATGAAATGAGTAATGATGAGACAAGGAGATGAGACAAGATGAGAAAATAAAAAGATGAAGATTCGAGAGAAGAGATGAGACAAGACTAGGTAAATTGAAAGACATGAGATGAGACAAGATAAGATAAAAAGTGATGAGACAAGGAGACAGGATGAGAGAAGTTACAAGACAGAATGAAATGAGATGAGTCAATATGAGGAGAAATCAATATGGATTAGACAAGTAGAGAGAAGAGGCAAGATGAGAGAAGTGAAGAGATGAGGTGAGAAGACAGGAGAAGAAATGAAATAAAATGAAATGAGATGAGTCAAGAGGAGAAGAAATGAGTAATGATGAGACAAGGAGAGAAGAGACAAGATGAGAGAACTAAAGAGATGAGGAGACAATATGAGAGAATAGATGAGATGAGCAAAAGGAGATGAGATGAAAAAAAGATGAGACAAGAGGAAGAAAACAAGTAATGAAGAGACAAGGAGACAAGACACAATGAGAGAAGAGACAAGATGAGAGAAGTTAAGAGTTGAAAAGACAAGTAGAGAAGAGATGATACAAGACAAAATGAAGAGATGAAACAAGGAGGCAAGATGAGACAAGAAATAAAAAGAGATGAGTCAAGACAAGGAGAAATGAGTAATGATGAGGCAAGGAGATGAGAAAAAAAGAAAGGAAACAAGATGAGAAAAGAGAACAAATGAGAAGCCGAGAAAAAAAGAAAAGATAACAGAACAGAAGAATTCTGCAGAAGAGAAGAGAAGAAAAGCACGCTGCAGCCTTTGGAGAGAAGATTGACGCAACTGGAAGTGGCCCAGCCTGTATGCCTGGAAGCATGCACTAACCCTGATAAGTTACAGCTGGGAACTTCAATGTTGCAGTCGATAAAAACTCATTAGAGCAGGACTGGGTCACTGTGTTAGTGTCCAGTGCAATGAACCTCGCATTTGCTCTCCATCAGAGAGGATGAGAGGAGCGTCCATTGATCTTAGCAGTAAGCTCATTTATTTGCTGGATGGAAAATGGTTTCAACATGGCCTCAACGCTCACCTCAGCCAACGGTCCACAGTCTCCAGGCGGTGCACTCGAGGGAAGGAGAAATACAGAGAAAGGGTAGAGAAGAGAGCATTCGTGCTAACAATGAGTGTACATTTAGAAACACCTCTGCTCCTCTCATGTGCAAAGTCTGAAGTCATGGGTTTGAGTGCTACTTTTGTTTAGCACGGGCCTCTTGCCAGAATATACAGCCTTACAGCTCCAATTCTGTCATTATTGTAGAACACAATCTACTTCCAGGAAATCTGCTTCTGTTCCTCTGACACTGCTTGGGAGGAGAGAGCTATCCACTGCCCAGAATAGCATCTCCACCTGTTTGAGTTCCCCTGAAAGCCTTCCCCTGATTCCAACCCCAGTTAGTTAGTAAGAAGAGCTGATTTAATTGCCTTAGAGTGTTTCTTATTAGTGCTGGAGTAGTTGCAAGCATATTAAAACGCATTTAAGGTGGTGTCTGGCTCCCTGCTCAGCAGCAGAAAATATTTTCAAATGCAGACTTGACAGACCACTTTGGTGGGCCTGTTTGTCTTGGTTTTCCAGACATCCACGTGAGTATATAGACTGTGACGGTCTCACACACTAAATGCAGGAGACCTGTTTACACTTATGTATTAGATCTGTGTATAAACTATATCATGCCATGAATCTTTAATAGTGTAGCTAGGTGGATTCCCCTGTCAAGTTTCAATTGTAAATAATGTAAAGCTCTGAGCTAGATGCTTCTGTCTAGGTCCTTCAAAACGTCCTTGACTGAATCCATTCTCTAGTCCATTCTCTGTGCAATGAAAATCCCATTTGTCTTACCAGTGAGTCATATGGCTTACAAAATTGAAATGGTTATTCAAGCATATGTCAGAACTCATCCTTGCTAATATAGTTGTCAAATATATAAGTTTTTTAAAGTTTACTTTTAACAGTGAATGCATATAATTTTTAATGAAATACTTTCTGAAATAAACTTCAAATTAGATTAGATATCAGTTGCTGTCACAATGTAGAGTTGGTAAAGCATTAAGTTTTCAGTGATTTTAAAGAAGTAAAAACATAATCGAAGCCAAAACAATCTAATTAGCACACTTTTCATACAAAAGCATCTGATAGATTTTTATATTCTGCACTAAATGCTGTTATTAAACTCTGATCAGTTCTGGTTATGGCATTCAGCGCTCAGATATTTCCATGGAAATGCTGTATATTAGACAGGTCATCTGGTTAAAGAACTTTCATATTGCATCTCTTTTTATCATTTGTTTTAAAAATAACCTTCAGTATTAATTTTAGTGTCATATTGCTGAAGTGTTTGTCTTGTTCCTTGGCCGACTGATTTGTAGTTTCGACTTTTTTATAGTTAATGCTTTAAGATGATACAGATACATTTATAAAATAATTTCAACTCAAATCAATATTGCATGTCTGCAAATTTATGTATTTATTTATATATTTGGTGTCTAGCAGTTTAATAGGCTCTGCATTGTGATCCTGTCATGATTGTTTGGCGATAATGACCAAATGAAGCACATTTTTCATTGTTTAACCAACGGATCACATTCTAGCAGTTTTGTTAGGTGTACCATTTACACCGATCATCATTTCAAATTGTCGTGTTTGTAATTTTTAAATGTTTATCATCCTTTCTTTGATCATCCTGGAATAAAGGATTGTGCTGATTAGATTTTGTACTGTCCCTGCTATGATTTGTTCAATAACATAATTGCTTTTTCTGTCATTGTCCAAATTGTATGCCAATGCCAAGTGGCCACCAAAAGAGCTTCAGTTATTTCGTGGCCTACTTCAGAGAGCAGCGTAAAAATAAAAATGTGTTCAGGCTCTTTACTGGTAAATAGCATTGAAAAATATTATGACTCACTGGCTTGTATAGTATGGAGCTCTTAGTATTCAGCCTTGCTACCACTTTCACTGCTGAACAGCCATTCAGGATTTTTAATTTTCTAATTTTAAACCCACTTTTTCTATAGTTTCTGAACCTCTAGTCTCAACAATCTGAGAATACAGGGAGGGAAAGATTCAAAGGTCAAGTACATTTATGTTACAAGAGTGCACCATAGGTCAAATTAATATGAATGAAGATTTATATTAACATATAATGACAATAGAGCACACCAGTAACAGCTCGTTTTTCAGTGGCCTTGGTTTCCTATGTAGTATTTTTTCCTATTCATTTTATTTTTAAGGATTTAAAATATTCTTCTGTAAAGATTTCTAAGCCTTGAACCAAACCAAGAAGCTCAGAAGGGAATCACAACATTTGATTCCAAGTGTTTGAAAATCGTATGCTACAAGATTGCACTTAAATTCATGAAGCATTGCAAATGATATAATCAAATAGAATAGAAATTTATTCCAAATATTCAGATTTATACAAATATAGGAAGACTGACTCAATTATGTCACTGGCTTGTTGAGCTCTCTTAAGGATTATTAGCAGTGGTGTGTTACTAGTATGCCATCCTGGGATGGGAATTTAGGTGGACAACTAAAGTCAATATGAGAACGAAGATATAAAAATATTATTAACAGTTTTTGTTCAGCAAATCCAGACTAAGAAACAACTTTTTTACTACTGGCTGGGCAAACAGCCCTTGGGTGGCCATCTTTCTGCCCAATTAAGTTTTTTTTAATGTATATATATATATATATATATATATATATATTTATAAATTAGGTTTAAATCACACTGACTTATGTACAGAAGCATATATCATCAATTACCAACCTCGGAGCTCTGTGTAGAAAGGTTCATAAGTTAACAAAAAAATCAGTTTCTCTATGGAGAAAATAAATGGGATCTTACTTCCTGAACCCTACTGTTGCGCTCTATTGTAATGTAATTGAGAACCACTTACCCCTGCTCACGGATCATCCCTAATCCTTGGCCTGTTTATTTAATTTTTTTCCCCTGTCTATGCACCACTGTAAAAATGTGCTCTCATCAGCATCATATAATCTGCGGCTGGAAATCACAATGATTATTTTTGGAGTGCAAATTTTTGCTGTGTATTTACTTTAGCATTTCAAACTCCTCCTTAATGAAGTAAGTGAGGTTTTCATGTTCAGTGTAAAGAAAGCTGACTTCACAACATGGCCAGATGAAAGAATATTTTAAAAACAAAATTTGCATATGATCAAAAAGGCCCCTGGGAGTCTTTCCTCCTTCATACTGGGAGTACAAGGAGATACGGATATTAAGGCCTAATTTCAGAGCTTTAATGCATAATTTTTCATTTAATCATAATTTTTCACCGTCTGACTGAAATGTATGTGAGAGCATCTAACGTTCAGTTAAACATGACTGATGCTTTCAAGGTTCGCATCCTAATTGTGTTTTGCTTCTAGACTGTAGCCCACCCCAAAGCCCCCGCAGACTGCGCCTTTTGATTGTTTGAATATTGTCTTGTTTAATCACTACCCTATTTCTTGCTCTACCAAGAAGATTAGATGTTGGAATATTACATACTGGTTTGTTTATTCGCAGCTTTTGGAGGATTTCTGAGTGTAGTTATTAGACTCGGGTGAAATAGAGACCAGGGAAATCTCACCGACCTGTCAGAGGGCTTTTGATTTAGCATAAAAACTATTATTCTTTGTTCTCTCTTCCTCTGTCACCGCATTAAGACAGCTCCCGTTACAGAGACTACATTTAAAATAGCTGAGAATCAAAGAAAAGTTTCTGTCTTGAAGACACTTATAAGACTTTCATATGAATACATGATCTGTTCATGTAAATGGGGCTGAAAGACTGATGAACTGCACAGTTTGAGTGCTTTGATGCCAAATATCAGCCATTTTCAAATCTGAAATTCTTATATTCCTTCTTTAAATCGACAAAATAAAAACTGACATCATTTACTTTCATAATACAAGGTCTTATAGTGAATGATTCAACATTTCTAATCTTTCATCAAAATGACGAGACCAACAATTTTTCAACACCTTTCCCTCCAATTCACATGCCATTTCAGTCACATTCACACAGTATACAGAGGTCAATCCTGTATTTGAGTGCTTATTATTAAGGTTACATTCACACAGTTTGTTTATTTTGAGATTGATAATGCCTGCTGCTTTAGTGCTTGAGCTCTTTAAAGTTGGGTGGATTCTGATTGGCTGTTGGATGTTTTTATCATTCATCAGCTGAAAAAAATAGCTCTGAAAGGGATTCCAATCATTCTTCTGTGTTGTAACCTTTATAGTCATGTGGTGTGAACTTCCCTATTCTAATAGAATTAGAAGGATTATTAAAATGGTTTCATGCTTGTGAATGGTTAATGGGAGAAGGGGATTGACATTCTGTATTCAGTCTGCTGTGTGAACAGGACAGTTCAAAAGCAGGGTTGCCAAGTCTGTGAAACAAAGCAGCCAATGACCCTAGCCCACATGTAATACAACATGTAATATGCCACTCCCATACTTCAAATACATATTTAATAGTCACTGGTATGCATTGTTATACACAATTTCAACTAGCAGTAATTAAAAGTAGTAATAAAAAGTAGCCCAACTGCACTGGAAAACTGTGGACTTGGCAACCCTGTGTGAGAGTCACACTTGTTAGGTTTTCAATCCCAAACACTGACTGTGTGATTTGGAAATCACACCCTGTTTAGCTGCTCTTGTCCATTCTGATATCATCAACCACCTTACATTTCTTGTGGAATGTCACTAGGAAATAAGTTACATTACAAAAGAAGGTTACACTTTATTTTAAGTTGTCTTTGTTACAGTGTAATTATACATTTAAGTACTGAGTAGTATTAATTAACTACATGTACTTACTATATGGTTATGGTTAGGATTAGGGTTTGGCTTAGGGTTACTTGCATGTAATAATGCATAATTTACTGTTATCATAATAGTAAATACAAGTAACGTGTAACAATGACACCTTAAAATGAAGTGTTACCCAAAAATAAAATGAATTTTAATGCTTAAAGGAACACTCCACTTTTTTTGGAAATAGGCTCATTTTACAACTCCCCTAGAGTTAAACAGATGAGTTTTACCGTTTTTGAATCCATTTAGCCGATCTCCGGGTCTGGCGGTAGCACTTTTAGCTTAGCTTAGCATAGATCATTGAATCAGATTAGACCATTAGCATCGCGATCAAAATTACCAAAAGAGTTACAATATTTTCCTATTTCAGCTTGACTCTCCCTGTAGTTACATCGTGTATTAAGACTAGCGGAAAATGGCTGTGATTTTCTAGGCTGATATGGCTAGGAACTATACTCTCATCTCCGCGCGTAATAATCAAGGAAATTTGCTGCCGCACATGGTGTAGCAGCAGGCGCAATGATATGGATCGCAGCCTCTGAAAGTAGTCCCCAGCTCAGTAGCCTATGATATAGCTGGGGACTACTTTCAGAGGCTGCGTCATATCATTGCGCCTGCTGCACCCATGGTACGGCAGCAAATTTCCTTGATTATTACCCCGGAATGAGAGTATAGTTCCTAGCCATATCAGCCTAGAAAATCGCAACTTTTCATTTTCCGCTGGTCTTAGTACACGATATAACTACAGGAGAGTCAAGCTTTAAATAGGAAAAATATTGTAACTCTTTGGTCATTTTTGATCGCGATGCTAATGGTCTAATCTGATTCAATGATCTATGCTAAGCTAAGCTAAAAGTGCTACCGCCAGACCCAGAGATCGGCTGAATGGATTCAAAAACGGTAAAACTCATCTGTTTCACTCTACGGGAGTTGTAAAATGAGCCTATTTCCAAAAAAAGTGGAGTGTTCCTTTAATAGCTATACACCTGAAGTCAAATGGAGACAAGAAGATTTCCTCTCCTTTTTCTGAGTCAGATTTTTTTTTCTGATTAATTGAAATGCTGCTGTGGTGGTTTAACAGATTAAAGTTGTATTTGATGTGGAAATTATTTTAATTGGGTCTTTACTGCTAAGCTCTTCCAACAAGTCTAAATCTGAATCTAATTTAAACTACATTTAAGGGGAGAGTCTCGGTGAAGGAGTTCCTCCATCTGTGTAGGTTTATCGGTGACCTTGTTCTGGACAGATAGCAGCTGTCAAATTAATGCCAATGGAAGTATGATATCTCTTTTCCAGGCCTTTTTGTGAGCATCTGAGAGCCTCTCACTTTTATCACATGAAATCACTGAACCGTTGTATCTTCTCCGTTCCGAGAGAGATAATGAAGAGATACAATCGAAAGCAGGTCTAGTCTCATTTGGTCCTCTACCTTCCACTTTTTTAAAGTGACACATGACCGCACGTGTGAGTGATTGTGTTATTGTGGCAGTCGCATCGCCTCTCCATGATCAAAGCCAGTGTTGAGCACATTAACATTGGGAAAGATATTGCCTGCCTTCTCTCATCCCTCCCCAACTCTCTCCCATCTCCAAATGAAACCGCAATCCCATGGGGCCTGCAAAATTTTGTAAACTCTTCTGGGAATTGCGCATGTTTATATGTGTTACATCTCCCTGAGTATTTGAGGGCATGTGCGTGAGAAAAACATCCGTTAGAGCAAAATAAAAAGATTCCTTTTAAGATGCGTCTTTCCACCACTGGCTTTTTAAATATCCAGCTAGCAAGGATAAGTTTTATTTCTTTTAGGTTTGTCTCTTATGCTGCACAAAGTGTAAAATGAAGTGAGCTTTGGTGTTGTGGTGGATATAACTCACTTCCACAACAACTGAACGCAATAAGGAGAAAAGGTCTGTACTAACAAGCAGAAACCTGTCTCCCACCTCTTTTTTAGTCCTCCTCACCTGCAGGATGACCTGGGCTATGAAAACCACCTCGTAGTGTGGGTTATGTCACCAAGTCAAACTTAATTTTTCATCCTTATTAAAGAAGATTAAGTGTGTACTCTCAGTTTTATATTTGAATTCAACTTCAATAGCAAAATGTTCCTGCCCCAATTTACAGTGCATATCTCTGTACTGCATCCAGTCACTTTCCCCTCGGTTTCATGAAAGAAATTAACAGCTGGCGAATGCACTTCTTCTCATCCCCCGCAGCCTCCCTCCATTCAGTGTTCTGGGAGTGAAGGTGTGAATGGAAAACCGGAGAGGTTAACCAATCACTTGGAAAGGGGACTTTGCTGGCATGAGCTAATTATCAGAATTTGTTTGTGCTATTGCAGGCGGCTTCACTGGAAGCCCTGTTTCAGAGTTAGCTCGGGGAATAGAGGCTCTCCTCGCCTTTCGCACGCTATGCTGTCACTGCTAGGCTTATTAGCCCGTCACCCTAACGATCCTACGCAAGAGAGGACCACAGTTACCATAGAAAAAGTTGCCATAGTGCAGCAATAAAACTTTGCAGCAATGCCCCCACTGCCTCTAATTTTAAACAAAGTAACAGTTCTTTCATTCTGCAGAGTTGTGCATTCAGTATGTGCCACAGATGACAGCGAATTAAATTTGCACCATACAGGAAGATTTATGTTTAGCTTTACCTTAAGTGAATTTGCACTAATTGGGAAGATTTGGTTTATTGTTATGGTTGCAAAACAAGCATTATCCATTTCTAAATGATAAACACAATATACAATATCCTAGGTAACAAATTTAGGTTATAAAAATGTTGTGGGAACATTGTTTTGAAATGTTTCTAAAATGTTTTTAAAATGTTGTTTTCTTGTCTTGATTATAACAGTAAAGGTTACAAAAGCATTTCTTACAACATTCTACTAACTTTGTTTTCACCCAAAATATAACATTATTTGAATGTTTTTTTTAATATATATATATTTTTAAAATAAGGTTACTCCGAGAATGTTCTCAAAACATTCTCTCAGCGTTATGAGAATATATATCAAATTTTATTTTCACCCTAGCTATAATGTTATTTGAACATTTAATTTTAATATTCTAAGAAAGTTAAAATCTCCAGTTTCCTTGTTGTGATTGGAACATTATTTAAAGCTTTCAAAAACATTTCTTAGAACATTCATCGAGCAAGGACGTTATGAAAATGCATATCAAATATTAATAATGTTATAAGAACGTTCCATAAATGTTACTTTAAGAAGGACATTTTGTCCTAACATTTACATCATTAAAAAAATCTTCGTGACAATTTTGAGAATGTTCCTTATTATCTGGTAAATTATGTTTAACATTATAAAATAAAGACAAATTGTCAGTAATGCGTCTGTTTATTAGCCTACAATTAATTTATAGAGACCCTTACACTCTTCAAAATAAAGGTTCTTTATTGGTATCTGTGGTTCCATGAAGAACCTTTAACATCAGCAGAACCTTTCCATTACTCAAAAGGTTCTATATAGGAGAAAAAAGTCTTTAGATTCTTTACACTAAGAAAAAAATGTTTGTTTACTGAAAGGTTCTTTGAAGATCCAAAAATAGTTCTTCACTATGAAAAAAAGCCTTTTAGAACCTTTGTTTTTGAAAAACCATCTGTTACACTTTTTAAACAAGTGCTATTAATATTTTAAATAATTTAAATGTTTCTGTCAATACACTTATATTGTATATCCCCACAAATAAAGGCATTGCCTCTAAATATATAAGTGTCTGTCTAGAGCTGTACTGCTAGTGCTTCTGATTGAGCTGTGCTCCCAGCAGGCACTGAGGTAAAGTCTTAATGAGTTCTGCCCAATGCAGTCTCTTACATCACACGAAGTATCAGTGTTACCTGTCTTACAGAGCTTTATCCTGATCCTTCTGTATTACACTGTGTCTGGGTTCAACAAATGTCTTTATTTAATTTTATCAGGGCAAAGATATAAATATGTATATATTTGCTCCCACAAAAAAGAAAAGAGAAATACTAAAACTAATAATAAATCCTTAATCAGATAAATTCTAATTAAGGACAGAATTAGGAAATATACTTCTGTACCTAATAATCAGTGATATAATCATTAACAGTTTGAGCTTTTCAAAGCATTGTTTTGATGTTTGTATACTGAGTTTTCCACAAGGATTTGATCATCCGGAAATTCCACACACCCCCTTTTTACTTCCTTCTTGAACGGTTTGACTATGAGCATAAAGAGGAGAAATTGGCGAAAACACTTTGGCAACCTGCCTGCATGTCTACTTACACCACTGAACCTCATTTACATGCACTACCGTGTTTGTGAATGCAAATCTTCAGAAACCGACAAATAAAAATGGTTTTCATTTATTTTGATGTGCTCCCTGCGGGATGTCTGCGAGAAGCACATGTAGCAAACCTCAGCAGCAAATGTGCTTGCTCAGCACTGGTCTGGCTAAAGCTTGCATATTCAACCTCATGAATAGAAGATGGGCACATATGTGGCCTAAACCTCCATCATCACTTGCCCATCTTATGCTCCAGAGGTCATCTGATTTCAGCATCTTTAAGTCTTAAGGTTTGAAGTCAGAAGTACTTAGTTGATAGATAGATAGATAGATAGATAGATAGATAGATAGTACTGTTTTTCGAACTCGTGTCTGAGTCACACTAGGGACAGGAAATTACGCAACTGTTTTGCTTTTAGCGCTCCACATTATTTATTATGACATTTTTGTTTCAAGGTTTCATAACATGCTCCTTAAAAGGATGATGTTACAGTGCTTGATTATTTATTGTGTAATGGTCTGAGTAGGTAGTATTATAATCTGGTGATTTCTACAACTAGAATGAACTATTCATAATGCGTTTTTAAGTAGCTGTGTTAATCATATTCTCTCTTGGAGAACAGAGTATGTTATATTAATTTCGCAGCTTTAAAGAGACCTAAAACTTATTATACAATTAATAGAATTTATTCTAGAGTATAAATTTGATATGAATTTAATTATTTATATAAAATGACATTTATATAAATATAATTTCTTTTATATAAATAAATATATATTTTTTTATGATTAATACTAGAGTATTTAATTTGAAATTGATACACCCAATTTGTCTTTCCTTTTTTTTATTCCTTTTTTCCATCTTTGCCAGTTTCTGTTTTCTTTCTCCTTCACTCTCTGCAGTCCCCTCTCATGCAAGTGTCCTGTTTTATATAATTTATTTATTTAAGAACCCCAGTGGATCTCTGGCACCACAGATTAAAAATGAATGTTGTGGTTCAAATAAGCCCTGTGTCTGCCGCCTGGGTCATAACGGCTCGCTGAGCTGAATGGGCCAGGCCAGATCACGCTGTGTGTGGGTGAACAGTGCTCAGATATATCAGAGCTTGGATTACACAACATCAGTAATAACATTACTAATGCAGGCAGTGGTACAGACTTCTCTTCAACCCACTTGAGCGTCGGCCAGAGATACAAATTCAGAGATATGTAATTGGACACAGTAAGTTTTTATCTCCGTTTTGAGACTTTTTGGACATATCCACTTCTTAGATGATTTCATTTTCCTCCCAGGCTGCTCAGTTTTGTTGTTTGTATGTGGTGTGGTGTGGTCTGTACTGCATGTGAATGTTTCTGGAATGGTTCATCTGTAACACTTTCCCATTAGTTCAGGTTAGTTCATTCATTGACTAGCATTAACTAAAAAAGAGCAATACATTTGTTACAGTATTTATTACTCTTTTTTAATGTTAGTTAATAAAAATATAACTGGTCATTGTTAGTTCATGTTAGCTCATGTCCATAATAATATTAACATAAAACATTTGATTTTAGTAACATGTTAAAATCATTATTAACTAAGATTAATAAATGCTTTTGATTTTTGTAATGGACTTTTTTTGTGGGAGCTTTCATATAATATACAAGAATAAAATATAAATAAAATATAAATTAAATAATTTAAACTCAAATCAATACATCATGTCCACATATTTATTTGGTGAGTAACCATGTAAGCAAGATAACCTTTTTTTTTTTTTTTTGCAATAGTGGCCAGCTTGCTTAACACTATCCCTTATGATTTTAATATTGATAGGGTAACACTTTACAATAAGGTTCATTAGTTAACATTAATTAACAACATTAGTTAACACGAACTAAGAATGAGCAATACTTCTACAGCATTTGTTAATGTCTAATTTCCGCTTGGCATCATCAAAGCACTTCAGTCTTTCTGATTTCTTCAGTCATTTCCATTTACGTGCAATGCTTCAGTGATTGTGAAAGAGTTCTTTGTCTTCTCCTCCTCTAATGTATGACTTGGTTTTCTCTCCTTCTCCAGATCTTCATTAAATGTTGATGGGGATGAGTGAAACCAATAATCCTCAGACCTCACTGCAAAAACATAGCTGAAAATCAATAGGTTTTCAGCAGTGTGGGAATAAAGCTAGCGGGAGGGACGGGGATGGGGGGAAGAGAGAGAGAAAACTCTATCCTATCAAATATTAATCATTCATTTCCTCAAGGGAATTAGGAGAGTGCTGGTGATTTGCTGTCTGACCCAATTAAGATCCTCCTGCATATCTCACTTAGGTTGAGCATTACTTCCATCTGTGGTTTTATTGTCGATAGGTATAGGTTATAGCGATTGAGAGACAGCAAGGAGCAATGGAGGTTGGGAGGACACTGCCACATACACAGACCCTTCTGACAAAAATATGTTCTTTTCCTGCTTATGCGAAGGGAACATTCCATTCTATCATTTTGCAAAGATTATTAGAATGTTACTTAATTAGGGGAAAATAAAAAGTAGTTACATTTAAAAAATCTAAAAACTAGATTTCAGAAATAAACTGTTCCCTGAATGATGTACACGTAATATTTTTGTGCTAACATTATTAAAGGCCAGATTACTTTGAACAGCTGTTCTATTAACATTACTAGAAAAATATTTTTTCATTACTTTGAGAGAACATTAGCCAAACATTCCGTGTTAGCTGGAGAGAAGCAAACTTCTCTCAAACTGGTAGTTTAAAAAAGTGCAGGTAAGCAAGCGTCTGGAGCTCCTCACATGAAAGCTCAGAGCATTTCTATTGAATTTTTCTCCCATATCCTCAAGGTTAGAGCTGTATTACCCTGTGATGTTCTGTTCTAACAATGAAGCGTAGAACTGTACTCTCTTATAAACAATTTATAAATAACCAAGAACCCCACAAATCCAGCAGTGGTGGCACTGAAGGCTTTTGTGTACTGCTTTGAGTGTTTTCAATGTCACCCTGCTGGTCTGTTTATGACCTCGCCTATGTTTTGAGCAATGAGTGTATTTTTTATTTATGTATTTTTTTTTATTTATTTATTTTGAAGAACAAATCTAATTCGAATTTGAGCATTTGGAAAAAAAAAAAACATAACAGGCTTGAAAGCTTGGCAAGCTGAAATGAGAAAAATGCTTATTTAAAGGGATAGTTCACCCCAAAATGAAAATTCTGTCATCATTTACTCACCCTCAAATTAAGCACAAAAGAAGATATTTTGAAGAATGTAACAAAACAGTCGACCTTACCCATTTCCATAGTATGGAAAAAAGTACTATTTAAGTCAGTGGATACCGTCAACTGTTTGGCTACCAAAATTCAACAGTGTTCAACAGAAGAAAGAAATTCATACAGGTTTGGAACGACATGAGGGTGGGTAAATGATGACAGAATTTTTGTTTTTAGATGAACTATCCCCTTAATCTTACATCTCAACTTACATCCTGAAGGTTATTGTTCTGCATTCTGTTCAGATTCCCCACTGCTAACATTACTGAATTTATTTTTAAGTTTAAATTAATTTAGTTAATTGTGTGTCTCTATTTGTTCTAGTGCTTTTCCCCAGTCCATGTTCTGCTGCAGCCACAAAGAAGTGCAGCTCCATCTATAAAGGGTTTGCCCAATGTCTGCTTGCCCTAGGAGACAGTCTGTCTGTCAGCTCCCAAAAAGACGAGGATACGCAGGAGATTGACTCTATTTGCAAGTAAGGAAAAAAACTGGAACAACTGAAACACAAACATCACTGTATTTACTGTACATATACACTACCATTCAAAAATAATATATTTTTTTAAAGAAATTATTGCTTTTATTCAGTAAGGATGCATTCAATTGATCAAAAGTAACAGTAAATACTTTTACATCATTACAAAATAATGGATGCAAAAAATTCAGCTTTGCCATCAGAGGAGTACATTTTAAATTTTAAATTTACATTTAAAATATTCAAATAGAGAACAACTATTTTAAATTGTAAAATTATTTCACAATATTACTGTTTTACTCTATTCTTAATTAAATAAAAGCAGCCTTGTTGAGCATAAGATGCTTATTTTAAAAACATTAAAGACATCTTACCAACCCCTAACTTTTGAAAGGTAGTATATACAGTATGTCCACAAGAATATACTAAGGAGCGGAACAGATTCAGATTTATTTTTACCTGGGTTTTATTTTACCAGTACATTTCCACATCTAGATCATACATCTTAATATACTGCATACAATATTAGTCTTGTATTGGTAACACTTTAGTATAGGGACCAGTTCTCACTATTAACTAGTTGCTTATTAGCATGCTTGTTATTAAAATATTGGCTGTTTATTAGTACTTAAAGTACATATTCTGCATGACCATATTCTACATCCCTAATCCTACCCTACACCTAAACTTAACAACTACCTTACTAACTATTAATAAGCAGCAAATTGGGAGTTTATTGAGTTAAAAGTCATAGTTAATGGTTTGTTAATAGCTAGAATTGGATCTTGAAATAAAGTGTGACCATTGTATTTAAAAAAAAATAAAAATAGAAATCATCATTTTCTTTTTCAAAATATCACAATAGTGAACATAGGAGTGCATTTTTAATCATTTTTAGTGGTAAAACAGCACATGCTTTAACAAGGGATTTGATAAATTAATGTTTTGTGGTTTATTTGACAACACAGGGCATTCTGTCCTGTTTGACAAAATTACAGAAATCATCATGAATTAAAACTAGCTCTCAGTGGCAAATTTGACCATCCTAGGTTCCATCTTCAGTTTCTTCCCATTGCGTAAATAGTGACGTTAAAATGTTAACAGTAGTTAAAGCTTTATCAGAGCATATTTCTAAAAGCCCAGCATACTTTTTAAACTAATATTTGTCCAAATAAAACATCAGCATGTTCACATTTTTAAATGTTACAGAGGTCAAAAGGTCCTGCATAACAGGAATGACCCACCACCACATTTACTCCTCTGTATAGCCACATTAAATGCCTCGCTCACACCAAAGGATTATTTGCTGTACACCATTCATTGTGTTGTCAGAGGGAGAATGTGATATAGAGTATCACAGTTCACTGATATGACACCTCATTCATTCTCTATCTCCCTACATTGCCTTTCATCTCATTTTCTGTTGCTCCCTTCTACTCTTTTCTCCATTTCGTCCTCAGCTCACTCATCTTTCCGTTCCTCCCAAGTGCTGGATATTCTAATTAAAGACTAGATCTCTCTATTTCCCTGTCTGTCTTTTCCTGTCTGCCCCTTCATAGATCACGGATCTATGATATGACTTTATATTATGTTACACCCATAGCTGCAGGAACTCTTTAAGTATTCATTGTGTAGCAGCATGATGTTGTTAAAGAACAGCCTCCTGTATATCCTCCAGTCAAGCTCAATCCGTTACACATCGCCCGTTTACGCCACTTACTGAATGAATCATGATCCACGCAACAGCCTTATATGGTCCTGCGTTTAGCATTCAAGGCATACACATGCAGGCAATGAAGACGGTGCTTACTTTAACACAGCTATTTAAGTGCTCTTCCTCCAGGTACCAATTAAAACTGCTACTGAGTACACTGTTCGCGTGCACACATGCATAAACACAGGTATGCACGAACTCGCAAGCTTATACGTTCACACGAGGTTTCTCAGGAGGTGTATCTGATCATCTGGTAGGGGATCTTTTGGAAAAGCAACATTCTCCCACCAGATTGCAAAGTGTCAGGGTTAGGCCAAGACTGAGAGATCT